>JABFPB010002692.1:0-19287 GCA_022817645.1 Ceratoteleas bidentatus | reverse complement strand
CTTCAGACATTTACTTCACAAATTTACTTCAGACATTTACTTCACAAATTTACTTCAGACATTTACTTCACAAATTTACTTCAGACATTTACTTCACAAATTTACTTCAGACATTTACTTCACAAATTTACTTCAGACATTTACTTCACAAATTTTCTTCCGACATTTACTTCACAAATTTTCTTCCGACATTTACTTAAAAAATTTTCTTCCGACATTTACTTCACAAATTTACTTCAAAAATGCATTCACGTAAATTTTTACGACATTTTTAATACTTTTCATTCATGATTACAACCTTAAAACACTAACATTTTTAAAATATAAAACTGAAATTTAATTAAATTTTGGTAAAATTTAATGAATATTTACTTAAAAAAAATGTGTATTTAAAATTAAAAAACTGAGAAAAGCTTTTCATTTTTTTAAATTTTAAATTAAAAGAATCCCCTCCCAATTTCAGAGCACCAACTCGGACAGCCAGTCCTACGGCAAGGGTCGCGGCTACAAGAACGACTCGTTCGACAGCAATGACTCTGGTTTCCGCGGGGGTCGTGGCGGTGGTAGGGGGCGCGGCAGAGGTCGCGGCGGTTACGGCGGTAACAGCGACAACGGCGAGAACGGCGACGGCGACTCTGGTTACAAGGCGAACGGCGCCGGTCGCCGCTACGGCGAGGACAACGACGACAACAATGACGAGAACGGCGACTCCGGCTACCGGCCCAGGGGCGGCGGCAGGGGGCGCGGCAGGGGCCGCGGCGGTCGCGGCGGATTCAGCCGCAACAACGACGACGCTAAGGGCGACGACGGCGGCAGTCCGTTCGGGGGCGGAAGAAGTTACGGGGGTGATGGCGACGAGGAGGGAGGCGGTCGCCGGGGGGGCAGGGGCGGCGGCCGAGGGGGCCGAGGAGGGGGCCGAGGGGGCCGGGGAAGAGATGGGGACGACGATGGGGATGGCGACGGAGAACCGAGGGAGGAGGGCGAGGACGGCGAGCAGAAGCCGCCGAGGGTCGAGTACATCCCGGAGGAACTGTCGAATAACGATGATGAGGTGTATCGACGCGTTGAGACTGGTGAGTGGAATTAATCTAAAATTCTATTTTAGCTTCTAGGAGCCATAAAATACCCAAAATACTTCAGACATTTACTTCACAAATTTACTTCAGACATTTACTTAAAAAATTTACTTCAAAAAATGACTTCAAACATTTACTTCAGAGATAATTCAGTTGAGACATTTCCTCCAAAATTTACTTCCTCAAAAACTGGCTTAAAAAGTTTACTTAAAAAATGTATGTAAACAATTTACTTAACAAATTTACTTAAAAAATTGACTTAAAAAATTGACTTAAAAAATGACTTCCGACATTTACTTAAGACATTTACTTCAAAAATTTACTTCAAAAAAATGACTTCAAACATTTACTTCAGAGATAATTCAGTTGAGACATTTCCTCCAAAATTTACTTCCCCAAAAACTAACTTCAATAAATGATCTCAAACATTTACTTTAAAAAATTACTTCAAAAATTTACTTCCCCAAAAACTAACTTCAATAAATGATCTCAAACATTTACGTCAGACATTTACTTAAAAAATTTACTTGAAAAAATGATTTTAAAAAGTGATTTCTTAAAAAATTGATTCCTTCTCCAGGAATCAACTTTGACAAGTACTTCAACATCAAGGTCAACGTGACCGGCGAGAACGTGCCGCAGCCGATCAACGCGTTCGAGGAATCGAACATCCGCAAACTGCTCCTCGAGAACGTGAAGCGCTCCGGCTACGTCAAGCCCACTCCGGTGCAGAGGTACGCTCTGCCGATCGTCGCCGCCGGCCACGACCTCATCGCCTGTGCCCAGACCGGGTCCGGCAAAACCGCCGCCTATCTGCTCCCGATCATGAACAACCTGCTCGAGCAGGACGTCGAACGCGAGACTTCCAATTGCGCTCCCAATGTACTGATCCTCGCACCGACCCGCGAATTGGCCCGGCAGATTTTCAGCCAGTGCCACAAGTTCGCCAAGGATACAACTTTGACTTATTGCCAGGTAAAAAAAGCAAGAAAAATAGAGAAAAAGCAATAGAAATGGAGAAAAAAATGACAGATATAAAGAAAAAAGCAAGAAAAATAGAGAAAAAGAAAAGAATTAATAGAGAATTGATAATTTTAAAGTAAATAATCCAAAGTATCAATGGATTTTGATTCATTTTGGAAGTTTTTATTTTTTAGACCACAGAAAAAAAGTTGTTTTCTAAAAAATGTGTTATTTAAAAATTAAAAGAATGTATTATTAAAGAACTACTTTTCTAAATGTATTAAAAACTTTTTTCAAAATTGTTAAAAATAATTCTTTTTTCACAGCTCTATGGTGGAACCAATGTCGGCCACTCGGCGCGCCAGATTCGCGGCGGCTGCCACATTCTCGTGGCGACCACCGGTCGTCTCAAGGATTTCATCGACCATGGCCGTGTGACTTTCGAGAAGATCCAGTACGTGATTCTGGACGAGGCCGACCACATGCTCGACATGGGCTTCCTGCCCGACATCCAGAAGATCTTCGACCACGAGAGCATGGTGCCCGCTGAGCAGCGCCAGGTGCTCATGTTCTCCGCCACCTTCGATGTAGAACTGCAGCGCCTCGCGACCAAATACCTCAAAAACCATGTGTTCCTCACCGTTGGCATCGTCGGCAGCGCCTGTACCGACGTCAAGCAAACATTCTACGAGGTCGGCCAACACGACAAGAAACCCAAACTCGTCGAGATACTGCAGAACGAGAATATCGACGAGAAGCACAAGGTCCTGCCACTTTTCATTTGTTCATTTCAAAATTAGCCATTTTTTTTTGAATATTTGAATATTTTGTCCAATAAAAAATTTAAATTAAAAACAAAAAAATAATAAACTTAACAATTTTTTCAGTTTTTTTAATAAAAAAATTTTTTTTCTCAGGTGCTGGTCTTTATCGAACGACAAAGGGACGTGGACTTTGTGGCGTCGTTTTTGTGCGAAAAGCGACTGATGGCGACATCTATGCACGGCGCGCGAGAGCAACCTCAACGTGAAGAAGCGCTGCGCCACTTCAGCCAGGGCAAGTCGTTGATCCTGGTGGCAACAGACGTGGCGGCTCGTGGATTGGACATTGAGAATGTGGCTCACGTGGTGAACTACGATTTGCCGAAGACCATTGACGTGTACGTGCACCGAATCGGACGAACGGGTCGCGTGGGAAACGAGGGCAAGGCGACGAGCTTCTACGACCCGAGACAGAACTCGGGCATCCGGGACTCGCTGGTGAAGATCGTCAAGATGGCGGGCCAGGAGGTGCCGGACTGGATGGACAGTGAGGGAACCAGCACGATGCCGGGACGCAGCGAGTTCGGAGGAACGGATTATCGCAGTGTGAGTGGAGGAATTGCACATTAAATTTGCATTGGGAATTGAGGGAAATAGAAGTTAAATGAAACATTTAGAATAAGAAATTAGAAATGAAGAATAGATTAAAATTAAATTAAAAAAGGAAAATTGAAGAAAACTTTAATTAAACATTTTTAATTTAAAACGACTGGATTTAAAAATAAAAAAGTTAATTAAAACAATTTAATTTAAATTAAGAATAGTTAATTAAAAAACTAAGATAATTATTTCAAAATGAGTTTAGAACAAAATAAAAAGTTAAATTCAGTTAATTAATTTTATTTCAAAATGTAAAAACATTTTATGTATTTCTGCTGGATTTTTATCAAATTAATATATTAAAAAATGCAATTAGAATAATATTTCATCTTTTTGTTACAGTTTGAAAAAGAAAGCGGCGGATTCTCTGCTCCAGCTTCTGCGGAAGTGGAGGAGGAGTGGAACTGAAGATCTACAAGACTGTTAGACAGCTGCTGGTTCGACAATATTACAAGACTTCGCAGTATTACACCTTTAATATTATATTATATAGTTTTATTACTTGAATCGATGGAAGCGTTTCGTTCCGCAATTACGCAATGATTCTCAGGGTTTTTGTTTACCGGTGGATACCGCTAGAGGGTGCTGTGCCGGATGAAAAGGCCGTTAAGTGCTTGATTTAAGATTACTCGCATTGCTAGGCAAGCGAGTCTGATGTTACTCTAAGTTCGAATTATAAGAGTTGGATTCTATTTTCGTTGTACAGCTCGGGTGAGCTCGATATTTTTATACTGTTTTTATAATAAAAAATAGTTCAAGACAAATGCTTGTGTACTTTTTTTTTGCTTTCTTATACCTCTTTTCGCAAATTCAGTCTGGAAAATGATTTATAATTACATAAATGCAATTTGAAATTGAAGAAAAAATTGTGATGGTATTTTAATTCGCATTTGATAAAATGATATGAAATTGTAGAATGAATTTCAAATTGATGAAAATTGTAACTTTATTAAAGAGCTTTATTGAAATTGTACAGTCTGCGTTCTGATTGAATTCTGAAAATAACTTGAATGAATGAAACATTGATAAATTCGATTGGGAAACTTGCTTATTTTGGTTTTCATGAAATAGTTCAAGTTTGACTGCCAGAAATCGTAAGATGAGAAAGAAAAGGGGAAAAAAGTAGTTGATGACTCACCGTCGTTGACCGCCATGTCCATCAGATGCAAATCTTCATCATTGAGCAGCGACGAGAGGAATCCATCTGTGGTTTGGTTCATCGTGTCGGATGGTGTGTGGTAGTACATCATGTCGTTCGGCTCCGATTTGTAGGATGCGCCGTTTTCCGCGCCCATTGGTTCGCTGCTGTTTGTCAGGTTCATAGATGTCGCCACCGCTGATCCCAGATTTGACGGTCCACCTGTATTATTCAGCAATTTAGTTCGTATAATGAAACATCTCACCACGAAAAAGATTATACAAAAAAGATCCACATTTTCATCTTTTCAATTACTAATTATTATTAATAAAAAATTTCATCTAAAAAAAATATCAATATAAATCTATTCCACATTTTTTTCTTTTATTGTATTCATAACTAATTATTACTAATAAATTTGGATTATTTTTAGTTTCTAAATCTTTTTGCATAAAAAAATTGAAAAAAGATATTTTTAATTTTGTATTTCTATTTATTTGTTTAAATTATATTTATTTGTATTGGTTTATTCGATATTATTTATTTATTGGATGATTTTGTGTGAAATGATTGGATTTTGATATTTAATTTTTTTGGTCGCACTTTAGGAACCACGAATGACTCACCGACATTGTGGTAGGGACCAGTGGCGTTGAGATCGCCGACAGGTGGCGCCAGCGTGGCGTTATGAAGAACAACATTGCGTGGCGCTTCGTAGTGGCCGTGACTCATCCCGTGTCCGGTGTACCCCGGGTGGCTCTGGAGGGCGAAATCCGGGAATAAGGATGCCAGGTCCTGCCACCGCTGCTCCATGCTCATTGCACGCATATATGGCATGCGGCCCTGGAAAAACGTTTTTTCGTCAATTTTTCCATTGATTTCAGTCATAAACATTATTCTCAAAAATATCATTTTCAATTTTTGTGGATAAATATTTCAAATGTTTATCCACAAATTACATATAACTAATATTTAAACATTTAGTAAATAAAATTTCCAATTTTATTCGAAGTTTATTAAAGTCTACCATACAAATTAGGAATATCTTCGAAGATATAACAATTTTGTCCAAATAGAATGCAATAGTCCTGAATTATTATAAAATTTAATGGATTTCTAAGCAGTTTTCATAAATGATTTTTTTGGTGAATTTTTTCTTCACTAATTCTACACATAGATGTCGCACTTGACTATCCTCCGCCGAAATCGCGCAAGATTCTAACGATCAAGATTCAAGATCCTATTCTTCCAGGTGGGAAGAAAAAAGCGAATGGAATGCCGAAAACCGCCGGAGTCGCGACGGAAATCAATCAACGGGCCAACATATTTCATCCCGCTCGGGCGTCTGTCATAATAGCCGGACCGATCAATGCCCTGATCATCCGTCTTGACTACTTATCGCATTGTTCAAGCGCAAGTCCGGCTTTCTCCGCGGCCGATTTATCGTCGCAACGGCGACCGGGCCGACCACTCGCTCGTAAATCGCGAGCCACCCGGACGCCAAGATTTTCGTAAGCGCGAAATTCCATTTTTTATTCTCGTCAAGAGAAATTCGATTTCGTCACAGGCAAAGATTAATTCGATTCGAGTTCATTTGCGGAAGAAATAACTCCATTTCGACTCTTTTTAATTCCAAAAATTTGTTCATTTGAACTTTTTATAAAGTTCTTTATAGAGATATACCATTTTCAAGTTAGGCTATTTCCATTTTCTTCAAAGAATCAACCGATTTTTAGTCAATTTTCATTTGCTCTTTCGCTGACTTCGATTTCCAATTTTCGATCGAGATTATCAGCGAATCTTTTTGGATGGATTCCAGTAAACTCTCGGGTAATCGACTTTTTTCGCGAAAGTCGAGTTCATCGATTATCGGGGTACGGCTGGCACCTGTCAGGGCCAAAAATCGCGCCGGACCCCCGCCGACAGGGGGCGTGGGTGTGGCCTTGGTTGCGGGCGCATTTGTAATCGCACGACACCTGTCGATCAAGTCCTAAGTAGACGGATCGGGCGATAAGTCGCGGCACACCAGAGCGGTGTCGTTGGCAAAGTTAGAATGCCGATTGTATTGTAATTTGCATTGTTAGGGGTTTTGCGGAGACTTTATCTGGGTGGAGATGTAGGATTTGGCGTTTTTGTCAGCTTTTTTCTAACTTCGCGCTTTTCGGGTGTATCTCGAGCAGAGTCAGGTCTATCTCAATTTCTGAAAATATACTGGAATTGGTTTTTTTTATTTTTATCCAGACTTAATAAAAAGGAATAACTTCTGAGATATCATACAGATTAACTTTAATTCATTAATAAATATTAATAAATAATGATAAATATTCATGACCAGAAAAATCATATAAGATCCCAAATAAGAAAGGTTAATTTCACGTAGGAAAACTCGTAGAGACTTTTCATAGGCATTTATAGAAATTAACTTTAATTTATTAACAAATATTAATAAATAATAATAAATATGAATGACCTGAAATAATATCTAATAATTCGAGATCCCAAATGAGAAATCCTGTCTATTTCGCATAGGAAAACTCATACAAGATTTTTGTTCTAGGTATTCATACAACATATTTAATACCCTCTATGCAACTTTTCTATTACGAAAAATGAATGCTGTTTCGATTAGAATTTTTGCTGGACTCTTGGTGATCCGGACGATCGAAATTGGCCGATGGAATGCGAAAGTGGAAATCAAAGTGCGGCGGTCGCCAGATGGCGCTCGAGATGAATAGCTCGCGCGGCACATCAATCAGCCGACGGTGGCGGCGCTGCAATCTGTTGCGCGCGCAATCTCACTTGTCATCGCATCTGCCAGGCGGCGCCTAATCTGGGACAAATCCCGCGATTACGCCGCGGCCGATTTTCCCGTTCCGTCCTAATCGCGCGATTATTCGTCAATTACGCGACGCGCGCGCCACCTCGGCCCCGATGCCGTTCCAATTGATCAACGCGCTTTGCAGCGGGTTCCTTAGCGTGCTCTATTATTTACTTGTATATCGCGTTTCGCGTTATTCCGCGTCAATTATTCAGTCTCCATACCCTTGAGTTAGTTGTCGCGGAATTTGTAATGCGACTTTGTTTGCTTAACTTTAAATTCGATTTAAAGTCGATTGTAATATTAAGTTTAATGTAAATAATAATTTAAATGTAATCCGTATATAATTTCTTATTATATTAAATTCAATTTATTATCTCAATTATCTCAATTTATTGACTTTAATATAAATTGTAATACTCATTAAATATTAAATCTAATATTTTCCTTTTTTATAAAAAAAACCAATATCTGGCGAATTTATATTAAGCTGAATGATGATTTTTGTTAATAAAAAATGTCTTCTTTTTTACTCCTAATGAAATAGAGATTTCTTCAAGGAGATAAGGAATTCGAGAAATGTGAAAAAATGGTACTTTCCGCATGACGACTGTTCGGTCGCGGTTTTTGTCGGTCGATTTGTAGTCATAAGCCGTCACTCGAATTACTTTCCGAAGCGTTTCCGGCGTCGAAGTCCGCGTCAGTCAGCCGTCGCCACTTGGGCTTAATTGATGAAATTCGTGCCATCGCCGGGAACGAAGGCCGCCGCGCGGGGGAAAAAGTAATTGGAATGGCATTACGCAGGCGGCGGAGAAAAATGCGCCCGAGCGCAGCTCGAAATGAATTTAACGCGAGTGCGCGGCGACGGCCGGTGTGTCGAATGAATGCGCCACGCATTCCTCGGCTACCGGCGCTTATGATTTATGTACCCGCGCGGAGCGTTTCTTGCGCCCGGGGCCCTTTTGTTTGCGTTTCCACGCGCGACTTTTCGGCCGATCACGCAAAAGCGCGCGATTCGACGGCAACATTCTTATCGACGAGGAATGTTTGAGAATATAGAGTTGGGTTATTATTTTTTTTTATTTTAGTTGTTTTTATTGGTTTTTGTTATGAATTTTTTGTTATGAATAATTTTTTAATGTTTAAAAAATAATATTGCAACTTTTATTATAAAATTATAAAATTGTAATAAAAAATATTTTAAAATTGAAACTTTTACTAGTCTTAAGCTTTTTGGTACGATACAGATATCAGGAATGGTTAAATAGCATTCCTACTGAAAGTAGGAATATATTGGCCATATGGGAAAGGTTTATTCCCAATAGATTTTTTATAAACAAATATATTCCCGACATATTCTCAATATATTCCCAATGCATTCTCAATTTTTGCATTATATTGGGAATATATTGTAATTTTTTCAATATATATGGAATATATTTCTAATTGCTGGAATATTGGGAATTTATCAGGAATATATCGGGAATATATTCGGAAATTATTTCTCTTTTGACTAGGAATATTTTAATAATCCTAGTCAAAGTAGAAATATATTGGCCATATAGGAAACATATATTCCCAATATATTTTTTATACAAAAAATATATTCCCAATGTATTTCCAGTATATTCCCAATACATTCCCAATATATTTCCAACACATTCCGAATATATGCACAATACATTCTCAGTATATTCCCAGATTTGCAATGTATAGGAAATATATAGTAATTTATGCAATATATTGTGAATATATTAAGAATATATTGGAAATGTATTGGGAATATATTGACAATATATTCGGAATATATGTTTCCTATATGGCCAATATATTTCCAATATATTCCCCATATATTCCCAATATATTTCTACTTTTACTAAGTAAAATTCTTACATCGACGCTTTTATATCAATAAAATATATGTAAAAAGGTTTCCTTTTTACATATATTTTATTTCCAACTACAAATGTGGCTTTAATTGGATTTGATAAAGAACAAATCAATTCCGAACATCTTGGAATATCACTAATAATAAAAAAAATGTTCTCCACCGATAGACTCAGTCAGAAAAAGTGGCGATAATCATAATAGTGGCGCGATGATGATAATAATTGCGACGGCGAATTTTTTCGCGGGACAAGAGTGTCCCGGGGGAAAGGGGGGGGGGGATGACGGCTCGAGTAGATTCGCGCGAGACGACAGATGTTCCAGAAGAGCGGCGGAGTGGGCCATCGAGTGCTCGAATGTGACTTGTCGAAAAACAATGATTTATGGGGAAGAGGAAAAAAGAATCGGGCAGGTTCACACGATTGTGGATTCGGTGAATGACGCGTTTCGAAACCGATTGATCAATGCGGGACGCGTTTTGTGAAAAGGATTGGTTTGTTGGTTTTGTTCGGGCCTTTTTTGGGTCGGAGATGGTGAGGTCAGAAGTCGGGTTGGTCAACTTTTTTTTTAGTTATTTCTATTCAAAGATGTTTTTTAACAATTGTTTTAAGAAGTTGTTAATAATTCATATTTTGGAAAATCTCAGTCTTGGCTTAATACATATTTTAGACGTCATAGAAAAGTTGATGTGGAGTAGATCTGATTTAAAAAAGTCACAGTTTTGATAATTCAAAAATGATCTGCGTAAAATATATTATGAAATGAATATATATAAAAAATATATATATAAAATAAATGAAATGAACAAAAAATTTAAAACAATTGAAAAAGTAATCCAATATCACTGTCCCATATCATCTAACATACAATACTTTTCTTTCAAAAAGTCAACTCGATTACAAATCTACTCCTTCAAATAAATCTCCTCCACATGTTTACGTAGACAAGAATCATGGTCTCAAAGGGTTGAAGTGACTGAAACTGAAAATGTTGCCATCCCACCTCAGCCTCTTCATCTCGAGGCACCAAAAAAAAAAAAAAAAAATCCGGCATTCCTTTGCTTCGAAAAAATGCGAATGGAAAATAATGCCTTGGTCCTCGTCTAATGGAATACGAATATGAAGCGTTTTGTTTGCTCAACGTCGACGGCTGACAAGGGCCAAGGGTCACGTGACACCTGCCAACTCGATTCGGCCGCCTCGCCACTAACGATACATATTATCTCAAGCACATTCTTTTTCGCCGCTCGAAAGCCTTTCTCGCGCGCCACCTAGCGGCCGCCGGGACTTTTCCGGAGATGCGTCCTTTTTTTGTGGCTTTGCGGCACATCGGTCACGCGTATTACACGTTTCACAGTGCATCAGTCCAACAGCTGACTGGGAATACGTTCCGCCGCTTTTTGTCGAAAATCACGCGAAGGTCGCGGCGCTGTTTCAAAATTGATTCGGGTAAAAACGGGACGCGAATGCTGACAGCCGATCGAGAGGTTTTGTCGATTGTCTATAGGGAGTTGCATTTTTTAAGGTGGTTGACTTATTTTTCAGAAGAAATATTCAACATTTATGACAGACAAATAATAATTCTAGACTGGAAAAATGGTCAAAAAATGTAATATTTAAATATTTAATGATTGCAATAATAGTAGCCCAAATAGACATCGAACGTAGAATCCATGTGGATTCTACGTCGAATCTACGAGTTTTAGAAATAAAAGTCTAGAAACAGGTTGAAATAGGCTGAAAAAAGTTGAAAATTAGTTTTAAAAAGTCTTAAAATGTTTGAAAAGTTAAAAATATTTTTTTTTTAATTTTGAAAAGCCTATTCCCGTTTGCCTTCGCCGGGACTCGAACACCCGAACGCCAAAAAAGCCGAGGGATATCAGAAAAGCGTTTTTTTAGGAGGGATATCTGAAAAGCGAAATTCGCCGATTGGCGTTGTTTATTAATTGCCGAGGATGCGGGACCACAGCGAGCTTTGAACGCGTGTCTTTGTGTGCGAGTCGTGGCGAACTGTCAGCCGCGCGATTTGACGGAGAGCGCGAGAAAACCGGTCTTATAACGTCGGACTATGAATCATCGCGCGGAGTAATGTTATAGTTATTGAAATGAAACGCGACTGACAATGTGCGGGAACGGGATTGCGATTTATCTTGCGGTCTAATGAAATGGGAAAAGATTGTATTAAAATTTCATAAAGACTGAAATTTACCATGTCACATAGTATAATCGTAATGAAGACAAATTGTAACTAAAAACGTCGAAAAATTGTATCTTCAAAGAATTTACTCCAAACGACATTTAAGATTTCAGACATGAAACTCTAAATCTGTCTCAAAAATAAAAAATGTTTTCTAAACTCAAAAATTTAGATTTTTGAATTTTGAATTTTAAAACATTTGAGGTTTAAATGAAATGTAATTTTATCTTTCAGTCTTGTTTTTAATGAGACAGATTTTAATGAAATAATTTTTCGAGTTAAGAATAATTTCAGGGGAGTTTTTGGAGGGGAAGGCGCGGAGGTTCGCGCGCATGATCTAGGAGACTTCGATAACGAGCTGGTAAACGAGCTACTCGAAAGTCGGGGTCCGAGGTCGAGATCGGACGATCATTCAAATCTCCTGACAGGGTATAAAGTTTCTTCAAACGGTTTCTAGGTTATGGTGGTTCGGCGGGAAGGGGTTTCCGGTTGGTCGGCTTAGTTTTTTCCGTCGATTCTCTTACGTAATGCAAGTGTACGCGAGGACTTTACATAGCTTCGATGTTCACCACTTGTTCGTCCTGAATTATCTCCAGTCTGTCGAAACAAAATTTCTTACTGGAAATAATTCGTTAAAATCACCATTACTGTGTGGTAAATTTAGAATTTCACATTTTCCTGATTTTTAAATTTATTTCTGACGCCATTTGGAAAAAATTGGGATGCCATAGTTGGGATTTGAACCCATGATTTAAGATCCAAAATCGACATGTTTTTAATTGATTTTTTTCAATTATTTCTGACGCCATTTGGACAAAAATTGGGATGCCATAGCTGGGATTTGAACCCATGATTTAAGATCCAAAATCGACATATTTTTCGAATTGATTTTTTAATTTATTTTTCATTTGATTTATGGTTTGTATTGGAATCGTATGAGACAATGGGAGTCGAAAAATAAAAGTTTTCGGTAAAAATGCGCTCGTTAGAGTCGGCGTCTTCCTGGACCACAAATGAAGATAGATAAGTCGGCTACTTTGCGGCCGCGTAATTATCATCAGGCCTAGACGGGACTCATCAGCGTTGACATCGCACTGCCGAGGCGAGTGTGAAATTACGCCGCTTTTGCCACTGTCGATCCCGCAAGGGCATTTCTTCGTTCCACCGCTCCCGCGCCTGATTGCTAACGGACCTTTTATTGCGCGCCTGATTGTTCGCTGACATTAAATAATGCACTTCCCAGGTGACTTTTTTCGGCTCGCAAAAAGTCGCGAAATTCGAGTTGAAACGTTACGTACGAAACAGGGTATCTTAGTTTCCGGAAAAACGACTTAACTGCAGAAAAGTCAATTTGATGTGTTTATGATGGAGAATGGTTTTTCGGACTTATGTTGAGATTAGTGTAATTGCGATGGAAAACGTTAAAAAAAAACAACTTAATTGCAGAAAAGTTAATTCAATTTATCAGAGATGAAAAATGTTTTTTTTTAATGACTTAAGTACAGATAGAAATTGGGTTTTTGAAAAAAAATTAACTCCAAAAAGTTCAAATTTAACGTATTTGAGGTTGGAATAGGTTTTTTTTAAACAACATAAATGCAGTTATGTTAAATTTAGTATAAGTGTTCTGGAAAACAGTTTTTTAGAAAAACTTAACTGGGGAAAATATCATATCTGAAGTATTTGGGGTGAAAAACGTTTTATTTTGATAAAACGACCTAACTACAATTATATTCATTTTATTTGATGTAAAAACGATTTTCAGATAAAACGATTTAAGTGCATTTTCTTGCAAAATAAGTATCTTTCAAATGGTTAACATTTTTCCCGGAAAAATGACGTAAATGCACCAATCCCCAAATCTTAGTGCATTTAAGTGCAAGTGCATTTTAGTGCACTTGCACTTATGAGTAAAAACATCTCAATAAATTGCTCCCGAATTTTGATTCGACTTAATTTCCCAGATTTTGGATGCAGATGGCTCTAAAGAGGTCCATGGAATATTTCGCGATTTCCATACGCCGAACAAGACAGAAAACAATTGGATTGGCTCGTTTGTTTAGCGCGATAATTTCGATAAGTTATCTCGGCTTCTTTTTTATTTGCCAAACCCAGGAAATTTGCGTCTGAAAAAGTGCGCGTTTTCGTCGTCTTTCGATTACGAAATGTCGTCACAATCAACGCGCGACGCAGATAACGCGCAAAACGCGCGGCCTTCGCGAATTGCGGGATTAAACACCCAGGTGGAAAGCGTTGAAAAAGACGCGGGTGGCTTTATCGGCGCAAATTTACACTGCGCCGCCAAATTTTTGACACACAAATCGGCCGCGATAACGCGCCGGCGAAAATAAAAAAGATACCGATCCGCGGCGATATCGGCGTTATTTATTGTTTACGCGATAACACGCGGTGTTTTGTCAACGGGCAAACAGGCGTTTCGTAAGGCGGGATTATTTGGGGATTTGAATAGGAGCTATCTTTTTCGAGAAAGGGGTGGAAAATTTCGTCGATTTAAAAAAATTAAAATATTTTTTTTTAATAAAAAATGTTTTATTTGAAAAAGTGACAATATTATTTTAAATCAACTTTTATATATTATTTTAATTATTTGTAAATTTAGTTACTTTTACCTTTTTGTAATTTTGATCAGTTATCAAAGATTCGTTTAATTGTGTATGAATTTGATTAATTTTCAACTTTTATTATATTTTCGATTCTTCGATTTAGATTTCATGATTTAGTTTTTTTAATTTTTAATATTTTTTTATTTTATTTATTTTATATTTTATATTTATTTTATATATACAATTACTCCTTCATCCCTCAAAGACATTATTTCTGTACTTAAAATTTCGTCAATTTAAAGAAACTTTCGTTTCATCTAAAATATGAATTCTTCGAAAAAATTCTTCTTTCCCAACATTCCAACCAAAACATCCACCTGTGCCAACGATTTTTCATAACTTCTTCCCTTTTTCCACCGCCCCCAATCCCTTCTCTTAAAAGCCACCGTGTCAATCCCCTTTTATCCGTTCCCAAAACCACAACAACCTCGGGAAACAAGCTTTCCCAAAAACAGAAGTGACTTCGTGTCAGCTTGTCCAATCCGGGGATTAGAAAAAAGTCCGTCCCAAATCTGGATCGTGAAAAAAGGGCAAAAGGGCGCAGCAGTTGTTTTGACACGACGAAAGTGCGCCTTAAATCACAGGATAAACAGAAATTTGTCGGGATCCCTCGCGTATCAATCTGGGCCCCGCTCTACCTGGGCCTTCGGGCCTCCCGTGAAACTAAGTCATAATTAAGTGGGCAGTCGGCCCGGATTACGGTCGAGGGCTACCAGTCTGAAATCCCGAAACGACCGACTTGTCAACTCTAATTGCTCGCACGTTTTACCTGCCCAAACAAGACAAATTGTAACAGTGGTTCGCCAGGCCCATTTCGGCAGATTAGGGCCTGTCGACGAGCACTCGAGATTAATCGCTCAATCGGTTTCAATTATGTGGAAAAAAGCGCTCGAATGCCTCGGTGACATCTACGAGTCAATCGTGGCGAGTTTTGGAACATATGTTATGTGGTTTAGGGAGTTCGGGTACAAAAGACCTTTAGGTCGAAGTGACACTTATAAGTGCAAAGGGAAGGAAATGTGAAAGACATTGTGGGCGGAAGATGTGCATTTTTTCATGGGGAAAATTCTTATAGAGGTAAAAAAAAAGTTGAAAAATGAACCTTTTTGGAAGATGTGATGTTTTTTGGCATTGAACACTTATAAGTGTAAAGAATTTGGGGTGATGTTAGAAAAATGTAGTTTATTTTTTCATGTAAATAATTTATTACGTAATTATAATTGTTGAGTTCATTTCTTTAAAATGGGAGGTTTTAGAAATCATGTTTTTAAGAGTAGAACACTTATAAGTGTAAAGTGTACTAAATTGTGACAAAAGAGAGTGTTTTCAATTAGAAAATTTGAATTAACATCCAAAATTGGATATACTGAAATCACATTGGATATACTGAAATCACGTATAAGTGTTTTTTAAAGGACAGAACACTTATAAGTGTAAATTACGAATTATTACAAGAAAATTTGTTCAAAGTTTTGAAGTGTGCAAACAATCAAGATAAAAACTTTAACTATACCCATTTTTAAAAATTAGTCGTTTTGAACATATAAGTGTTCTTCAAGGATAAAACACTTATTAGTGTAAAACGTGGGAAATTACGAGAAAATTGCAGTTTTTCTACATACAAAAAATGTTATAAAAACTACAACTGCATTACAACATACTATTTTTTTAAATAAGTGTCCAGAATTCCCCAACAACACTTACAGGTTCTTTTTTTCTAAATTTCTCTCAATTTGTCAATGAAATTGGAGAGTAGATTTACGCAGTTAATACCGCGTTACGATTGGCGTTAATTATGCAACTATCACTTTACATAATACGAGGCGAGTTTGTATGTGTGCAAAACTCCAACTGATCTGCACTAACGTCGATTTCGTGAAGCGCGCGACATTTATGTAAACGTCGAATCTCGTCCCTTATATAATTATCTAATTTCGCGTATCACAATTAGCGTTGCATCACGAGTCGCTCGGGACTGACTCCGTTTCGTCGGAGAAACCTGGCACCCCCGGCGAACTTTTCCTCCGCGGAACTGTCGCCGCTGATAACCGCGCGCCTAATTAAATGTTTGTGCTTATGCAAGCAACACAATTAATTGTGTAATTGCGATAAACAACATTTGATAACCAACTCTCGCCACCGAATTATGTAATTACGTTCTAATTCGAGGCGTACGTCTGATAACGAACTCGACTCACGCGTGACGCGGTCCGGTTCTTAGAGTATATTCTTGGGCGAAGAGGAATTTTTGGCGGGAGAATAATTCCCGCCAAAATTTTGTTGGGACATTAAAAGACGATAATTCAAAGAAAATTAAAGTAAAAGATATTTTTCAATAGAGAAAATGGAAATTAAAATTACTTCAAAGTGTTTTTCAAGTTTATTTTGGGAGAAATTGATTTTATTTGGGGGAAGAGGATTTTCTGTTTCAGTTTGTGGTGTTAATGGAAAGAATTTTTGTTAAGATTTGTTGAATTGTTTTTTTTTGTGGGAGAAATAATGTAATGATGAAGGGTTTTGTGGGTTTTTAAGGTTACTTTAGGGTTTAAGAGGGTACAGTAGGTAATGTAGGACTTGAGGATGCATACAATTGGATTCGGTGAAATTGATGCGATTTAAAGGAGGAATGTGGAAACGTGTTCGGGACCGTTCGTCGTGCGAAACCGCGTCTTTTATCGTCTGGTAAGCATAGCTGATAGATAATAAGCGATAATTCACGTTCGTTTGCGGCGACGGTGAAGTCCAAGGCGAGGACCACGGACGCGCTTAATTGTCCGGAATCGGAACCGGGAAAAGTGGGCGATAAATCAAAACACACATTTGAAACAGAAGAAATGCGGATTGGAAATAATCAGAAAGAGAGTGATAGTTGTTTCGAAGCTTTTAGAGGTTTTTAGACGATTTTTTCATGTTTTCTGAATTTGCCAATTTTCTCATTTTTAAATAGATTTTAAGAATTGTAGATTTTTAAGTACTTTTGAGTTTAAAACGTCTTTCAAACTATGTCAGTTTTCAGAACTTTTCAAACAATTTTAGAGAATTAAAAAGATTCTTCAGTTTTCAGTACTTTATGAAAAATGTCGAAGAATTTAAGAGATATTTCAGTTTTTAGACATTTTCAAAAAATTTTGAGATCCTTTCAAAGTTTTAGCCGTTTTCCAGGTTTTTCAAATTTTTTCAAAAGTTTTTTAAAATCTTTCCAGGTTAATGGTTATTTTTTTAATTTGTGAAAAACTCGACGAAATCGAAACTCAAAATTGCAACATCTTTTCATTAATTCGTCAACTTAAAACATCTCTCAGGTTCTTTCAGATACTTCATTCTTAACCAATCGTTTTTCTTCCGAACATCATTCCTCTTCCCACAAATAGATTCCCCCCAAAAGTCGACAATTTCAGCCACCCAATCCCATCTCTCAGACGTCCATCAGTCATTTCAGTCGAAAAGCAAGAAAACGACCGATTCTTCCGCGACTTTTTTCCCCCCCTTGTTTATTTTCGCAAAACGACTGTTTTGTTTGAAAAAACGGAAGAATGATGAATTTATCGTACAGCATAACGTATTTTTGTCGCGCGTGATTTTCGCGGACCTTTGCCCCCCGCGACACGTATGATTACACGTCAAATCGTTAATTAATGTCCAACGTAAGACGTGTTTTGCTCGGGCTGCGTCCGCCCGAACGACACGCGGCTTCGCGCGGCACAAAAACGGGCGCGAAATTTTTGTTCGACGCCGTGGAATTGCGGGCAATTAAAGTATCGTTCTTCGCGCGTTGCGTAATCCCGAGACGTCGGATTTCTTTGATAAACGCGCGGTGATAACTCGGCGAAAACAAACATTGATTCACCTGGCGACGATACAAATCTGGAGCACGAATTTCGGCGCTGATTGGCCGAGAGGAGGGGGCGGGGCTCCGTTTTTTTGATGAATTTTTTATAGGAGTAAAACAGTTCTTCAAAATTCCAAAAATTTTGGGATTATTTTGAGAATTTTCAGAAGATGAAATGACGGATTTTTAAAAGATCTTGAAAAATCAGGGTTTTGGTTGTGAGAGTTGCGACTGAAATTTTGCAGAAAAATAAAAATTTCAGTGAAAGATAGTGAGAATCATTGTCAGATAACTTTCAGCTAAATTCAGCCATTCAGATTTAAGAATCTGTGTCTTTTTTCAGGAAGTTTAAGACCTTTTTAAATCGGTTCCATTTAAGAGTTCGTATACAACATTTCAGAGATTTTTTAAATTTTCATTTTATACTTTTTCAATTACTTAGACATTTTTTAAGTTCCCAGTACTTTTCAAAGGTTTTCAAACATTCCCAGTGTTGGGAATTCCCAACAGAAACTTGTTTCTTCGAAAACCAACTTCCAAAGAAAACCTCTGAGAACTTGTCTCGCGAAATGGAAACTCATCTCGGCGGTGCGCGATACACTTTCGAGTGTTCCCAGTGGTCGCGACAAAGCGGCGTTAATAATGTAGGCCGCGGTTTCCATGGAAAAATGGTCTCGGGAACGCGAGCAAGGGGAGCGTCTCCGCGACGACATGCGACGTTACGTCGGGCCGGCGGCGGCGCGCCGCGCGACTAGCAATTATAGGTGACCGGGGTCAGTGTTAATACGACACTCGCGTGAGAGACGGCTTCCAAAAATGACATGCTTGTCGTTGCTCCTTGCGTAACCCACAATGCCTCGCGCACAATACGCACGAGGAGCATTTAACTACGGAAAACACATTAATTTGGCACACGCTCGTGAAAAGAAAATGAAAAGGCAAGGTCTATTGTCTCGGAATCGCGAGTAAGGAACGAGGCAGTTTCTTCAAGATAGGGAAGTCGCTGAGTTGGGAGATGAGCTGGGAGTTGAAATGATGGAGTTGGGAATAGGGATTTTGGGCTGGGGGATCGAAATTTAGGGGTGCTGATAATTGCAGGGATGACATTTCTGGTGGAGGATCTAGAAGGTTAGATTTTGAGGGGAGGAATGATGGTTTTGGGTGGTTTTTGGAAGAGGTTGGGATTGGGGTTGGTTCAGTATGTTGATTGGATAGGTTCTGAGGAGATTAAGAATCTGGTTGTAGGTAGGGGACCAGGCGAAGAATGGTTGAAAATTTGGTTGGATGGTTAATGTAATTGAAGTAATCCTGGTAGGATATACCTAAAGCTATATG
>JABFPB010002691.1:0-19287 GCA_022817645.1 Ceratoteleas bidentatus | reverse complement strand
CAAAGTGTGTAAAAAAAGTGAACAAATCTCGCTCTGGTCGTTAAATCAGTGCCCATATTCTTATTTAGACATATTTTTAAACTCTGTAATGTCGGTAATCACGATTTCGACACGACCTTAAAATTGGGATGCACGTTTTCCTAAATGCCTGATTCTTGGCTGCCGGGGAAACCAAAACTCCTCGAATCTGCCAAAAAGTTACCTGCGAAGGAGAATGAGATTTGAAGTTGGGGGAGTATTTTTGTTGCTGGCTGTTGGACCAGGCGGCGTAGTCGTCGCCGTTCTCCTCGAGGATCACCGGCTCGTCCGGGGTGAGCGAGTGGCCGTACCGCGACGCCAACCCCTCTTCCAGGATGTTGTCCGGTCCGTCGTCCATCGACAGCGAGGACCCGGCCGAGTCCGTGCTGCAGGCGCCCGAAGCCGGGCTGATCGGCATCGAGGACACCGGCGGCGAGTACGACAGGCCGCGCATGTGCATCGAGTGCGGCCGCGGCATGTGCGGCACGAAGTGCGCCGCCCGCACGTGCCCCAAAATCATCTGGTGGCCCTCGCTGGTGGTCCGCGCGCGCGACGGCAGACTGTCGCACCGGTCGCGTCCACTGGTACCTAAAATCACACGCCGATTCGGTCAGACGCTGGCGCCACCTGGGCCGCGCGTAGGTCCCAACCCCGGTTAGTCATTCGGGCGACGGTTAGTCGGTTAGCAAGCTCGTCGGGTCATTTTCGGGGGAAAACAGCGATTTCGACGAGACCAGGGGTGGTGTGTTTGAATTGCGAGGAGTTTCGCGCCAATTTTATCAACAGCGGGAAATGGGTAGGGATTTGAATTGCGAGTTTGAAATAGGGACTGGGGAGGGGTGAAAATGACCCTGGTTAGGGGTTAGTTACGGATGCTGGATTGCAGTCGGGGTTGGTTTTCGTTGGGACGAAGAAAAGATTTTGGTTGATGAAGGTGGGTGTCTTCACTTGTGACGTTTTCATTCATAATTGTTTTTGGAGGTAAGCTTGGTGGAGATTTTTGAAGTGACAGTTTGAAGAAGTGAACTTCGAAAGTTTAATGTTTCCTTTGAAGTAATTATCTTCTGTGTTAAAGATGCCTAGAAAGTTTTATTAATTAAAAAAAGTTAGGAGCCTTTTTGATTGTGAAACCGACATTTGCAAGAGAATTCAAAGAAACTTGTACAAATATAACGTTGAATTAATTGTAAATTTCTAATCGACAGAAATATTTGAGATACTGTATGAAATTTCTGTAGAAAAACCTTAGGAATTATAAAGGAAATGTTATTGAAATGGTTTCTCCTATACGAATTCCTAAATTGTTATCTGCAATTAAAATATTTCGATTATAAATCATTTCATTAAACATTTCCTATCGATTCCAAAGATTTTTCTATAGAAATTTCATACAGTACACTAAATATTTCGGTCTATTAGAAATTTACAGTGGTTTCCTGTGTTATATTCCTACTAGAGTTTCTTTGAATTCTCTTGTTTCAGAATTACAAAAGTCCTATCTTTCCTAACTTTTCTTAATGATTAGAATTTGTAGGAACCTTTAATGCAGGTATACTATCAAGAAAAACAGACACTAACACTGACACTGTAAACCTAAAAAATCATGTTGTTTCAATTTCAAAACTTATGGAGAAACGCTTTTAAGTGTGCCGAAATGAAGTGTTTTTGGGTGTTTTTACTACACCAAATGGCTTAACATTTGTTATAGTAAAAAGCTCTGCGAAGTCAGAGTCCTTTAAACCGACGCGATACGCCTCAATTACTATATAGTTCAGTAACATTTACTGTAAATCTCAGAAACTTGAATAAAACATTATTCTTAGTGAATGTTTCATAGTTTACTTTCTATTTCCATCATACAGAACTTTCAAATGAAAATTCCCCTAATCTAACTAATAAGATCTAAAATGTCACAAATTGAGACATCCGCCTTCTTCTGCTCGTACCTCACACATATGTACAAAATGTGGCAACCCCGACCTGCAGCCGTGTTAGTATTTCCCACAAAACTCGTATTTACATGGCGGAGATAAAACGTGGCCACGCGTTCCGCGATTACAAATGTAGGACTGTCGAAATGAGACTGTAGAAAATTCACCGCTTTGCAGCCACGTTTTCCTTCGAATTCATCCACGTTTTTTCTCCTTTTTGTGTTAGACATGCCGGACCCGAAATTGTCGCTCGACACCGCAACGAAGAATTAGCACATTTTCGTGCACCGCACATTTGTCGCAAAAGTGCGCAGGTGTGTGTATGTGTGAGTTCGCGCGCGCCGCCGAAACGCGGAAATGCATTTCGAGGGCGGCGCGGAAAGCGTTGGACGACGATAACAGAAAGGCGAGAGAATATTGCGTTCGGCGCAACGGAGCCGGCACACAAAAGCCGCGAAAGTTGAGTGTACCTGGCCACGGACGGCCGCCTCATATCGCGCAATCCGTCGATTAGGGAAGACGCTAAACGACGTTTAATCTGGGCGGTAAATGCCCGCCGACCGCGCCCCCTGTGGCAGAAGTAATGAGGCCTGGGCTCTGCGGTTTTC
This sequence comes from Ceratoteleas bidentatus, assembly GCA_022817645.1. Classification (NCBI taxonomy): domain Eukaryota; kingdom Metazoa; phylum Arthropoda; class Insecta; order Hymenoptera; family Scelionidae; genus Ceratoteleas; species Ceratoteleas bidentatus. The sequence continues at coordinate 16,730 of JABFPB010002691.1, read as the reverse complement.
GAGTGTCGTTAACCGAGGATGGAGTTGAAAAAAAAGGGTGGGTAGATACATTTTAATTTAGGGCGATAAGAGACTGATGAAGGCGGCGATGAATCGTGGGCATGGGTTTGGGGTTTTGACCCTTCAGTTATCTTACAGTATTTATTATTTTGAGAATAATGAAATTTGAATTGAAGTTTGAAATGAGTATGATTATGGAGTTGTGTAGAGAAATTAAGTAACTAATTTGCAGGGTATATGCACTGAGAAAACAAATTCATAAAACTTTACGAACTGTATTCGCAAAGAAATAAAATTTTGTGATTGGTTCCAACCGAACAATGCGTTGTGATTGGCTGTAATTTCTGCAAACCTCGATTCGTAACACTTTACAAAAAAAATCGTATTTTTGCGATATATATCGTAAAAGTTACGATATATCTTGTACTTTTTACGAATTGGTTTTTTCAGTGCAGATACCCTGATAACCAGGTTTTATGCCAATTCGGTGCATAAAGTGTGATAGTGAATGTTTGGGTAAGAATTGAAGGAAATTTTCAAAAATGTGTCTAAATTCAGGATTGTTTTTAGCCTATGATTTATGTGAATATTTACGTACATTTTGTACAATTTGTCTGTAATCTTGTGTGAAAAATGAAAGAAAGCATTTTACAAATATGGCACTTTAAATTAAATGGTACAGAAACTTAACTAATCTTAAAAAGATGACTTTTGTTTTAGTGACATTGTGTTATATTTTGGACTGTCGAGTTTTGAACTTTGGTAGAGAAAGAAAGGAATAGTTGAAAGAATGATAATTTGAGTTTATGCCGTAAAATTGAGTTTTCAAGAGATTTTCGTAAGAAAAGTACAATTTTTATTCAAAGTTCTGAAACGTTAGTTGACGAAATATCATTTGCCTTCGTAAGCTACTTTCTTATCATAGACGTAAGCAATTTATGCTTTTTTCCGATATTTCTAACCAACTTTCCTGCCATTTCTACAATGTCTGAACTTTATTCTCATGAAAACTTATATTTCAAATTATTTCACTATAAACCTGTAAACTTTATAAGTTTACATTCTTTTACATTCCAAGTATTACAAGACCCTAAATGATAAAACATTCCCCAATTTACATCATTTCTGCACTCTACTCGAAAATAAAAAATCTCAACTCCCTCACTGTACAATAAACCATCACTTTCAATATTCTCAAACCAATTTCCAATAAAAATCTCGATTCAATATTCAAACATGTCTACCCATCTAAAAAACTGACAAATTTCCACCTATTTTCTTCATGAAAATAAGAAAACAAATAGAGTTCCATGACTCGTGATCCGGTACACCCAACTTGACAGCGCAAAGCAGATGAACGTCGGACGAAAGCATGCGTGGCACATGATGAGCTATGGCAATTAGCATCGGCAGCGATGAGAGGTGCATTAAAATGTCCATTGTCCCGATGCAATGAAAATGAAGTCGCAAACAAACAAGCGCCCTTTTTCGCCCCGTTACGTACAGTTTTGTTGCACGAAACGTGCGCACACAGAACGACAAGGACGACGCAAGCGAGAACGAGACAAAAGAACAAACTGCGGGCTGCGAAAATGGAGTTACGATGAACGGCGCGCCGGCGGCGCTGCCAAAACGCGAGGACTCTCAGCCGAATCCGCGCGCCGCAAGCGCCGTTACGGTGTCGCAGTCGGGAGCGCCGCTCCCGAGTTTATGTTAATTGCGGCTGGCAAGCGTTCCGGTCGGACTTCGTGCCGCCCGTTCGCAATTGGATTTTGTGTCGGGGCGCTTTCTTGCGCGAGCAAAGTAGTCGTTTGGTCGGGTTTAGCTCGGACAAGTGGGTGTCGCAGTTGTACGCAAGATTAGGCACTTTTTTTTGGCAATTTTCAAAGTTTAAATATTACAGTTTTTTAGAATTTTGGGAATTAGGATTGTCAGTGATGACTTTAGGATTGAGTAAGATTTAGAAGGCTTTTTGAATCTGATGGAAAAAGGTTGTTTTTGAAAAGAACTAGCTGGTTCGAAACATAGGTACTTTCGTGCAAAACTGAGTTTTTTATTTTCAAAACTAAACGTTTAAATGAAAACAAGGTCTTTGTTAAAGGAAAATTGTTTTTGTGTGAATTTAAAGTGTACTCTTTTTCATGGAAAAAATTCTTTTTGTTTACAAAATATGTTTTAAATTGAAATCAATATTCCGAAAAATTTTTGTTTTTAATATGAAAAATATATGTTTCATTGTGTATTCAATTTACTGAAAGCAATTTTATCATTTTTTCATAAAATAAGATATTTTCCCGTTCAGAAAACTGTTTGGTTAAAATAAAATATTTTAATAAGATCGATGAAACGTTTAGAAATGTTTTTCATTTTCCATTCAGTCTTCAATTTTCCTAATTCCCGACTTCCCAAACCACGTAAATCTTTAAAAATACGTGCCACGAAATAAGCGAAGAGGCGATGCGCCGCGTGAATCATCCGAGACGCTCTCTACCAAACGAGATCAATTTGTAAATGGCCACGTGAGACGCGTCGATTCTATTTATTTGTCAATCAAAGCGCAACTCAAAACGAAAAGGAAAAACGTTTGCGCGCGAATCATGTTTATGCATTCGGTCAAATTGAAGGAAAATTTATGCAAATTGGACGATTAACGACGACGGCGTGGCGCGCGGCAAATCACGCGCATGCAAATCGCGAACAATGCGACGCGAGCGTCTTCCAGTGCAATTTTATTGCGAGATATTGTTCCATAAATAAGCAATTACTGCTTGATCAATCTCATTTCTGAACACGGCCATATTTTTCTGACGCTGACCGATCGGTATTGCCAGTAATTGCGGTTTCTCTAATAAATGTCCCCAGATTTTAGGTTAAGATGGAAATTCAAAAAATCTCGGTATAACTCAAGATCGGAATTCTTGGGTTATTATGACGTTTCAAAATCAACTTCCTTATCTCTTTTTAAGAGAAATACAATTTTTGTTTTGTATCGATAATTCAAGTTTTCATACTTTGTTTAAATACATTTCAAATTACATTGTTTTGCTAAATGTTTTTTTCCTAAACAATCGAAAATGTTGTAAACGAATGTCATTTCCGCCCAATTTTTATTTTCCTTCAATTAACCGAATTTAATAATTTAATCAAAAAAGCTTATTTTCTAAAAACATCTATTTCCCAAAAATGTAAAAAAAATGTATTCATGAATCAAAGCCCGACACAATTGTTTCCGGCGCCTTACACCAGTCGCCGCAATTACCGTCGCCAGTCGATTGATCTCCCCCTAACGTGCCGGCAAATTAATTATTTTTAATTGTTGCGCGCTCCGGCTTTTCATTTTTCGTTCGTCGCGCTTCCGCTCGCGATCGTCCGGTCGCGGCGAATTTAATTAACTAAAAATACTGTAACCGTAATAACGCGCCCCGGCAATTAACTCGTTACTCGCAAAGTGCGGAAAGAGACGGATCCGGGGAACGAAAATAAGGGCGCGCGCATAAAAAGTACGTAAGTGCGGACGAATATACAAGTGGCTCTTAGGTAATTACGCGGCAAGTGGGCTTTACTTTTACGGCGCGAATCCGAATAAAAAGTGCATTACCGCCTCGCCGATTGTTGAATCGCGGTGAAATTAATAAAGTATCGCGAGAACTAAAGCGCTTTGCTGCGCCGCGGAGTTTAGCGGAGTTAAGGAAACGGGCTTCCGTTTGGGCGTTGTTGCGCGATTATTCCGCGAGGCGCTATTGTCGGCGACAAATTTCCGCAAGAGAAAATGCAAGTCTTGCGAAATGAAGCGGCTTTATGCTATCTTAATCACCCTTTTTCCAGCATTTTTTACACTCAATTTCCGACTTTTTTCTATCTCAATTAAATGTTAAGAGAACGCGCCAATAAAGTACCAAATGAGCGTTAAAATTATCAAAAAAATTGTTTCGAAATTTTCCCGATTGTTTTCTCGGAAACGAAGGGCCAATCTTGACTCTTAAATGCTACTTAAACTATGTTTGAAATTTTTAAGTGTAAGAGATGAAAATATTTCTGATTTTGTTAATGCATACATGATTTTTCAAAAGATTTTTCGCTCCCCTTAAGACATCACTACTGCAGGACATGCATAGAATATTTTTGGTCGACAAAAGTAATAAAAATACATTTGAAAAGTAATTTGGTTTTATTTGATTGAAAGCTCTGTTGGCCGTTTCAAGCGGTAGTTTTATTCAAATGGAATATGCGGAACGGTCCATCAAAAGTGTCAAGAGTGCTGAGCTACTTTCCCTAAATTCTCTTCCCCGTCATTATTTTGCCGGCGAAAAAAGCGGAAAAAAATATCTCATACATAACTACTTGCACTTCCTATCGATTCATCTCCACCCGATCCGTTCAGGGTGACAGTTCCTAGTCCCGTTCCGCGCGTCCTCGTCAAACGAGCATCGCGCAATTAAAAGTGTCTCATTGAAAACAAAAGCGCAGGCAAACGCAATAACGAGGGCGAAATTAAAAAACATCAACGGTCGCACGACGCCTCTTCGCGACTTTCAACCGGAAAATCGCCGTCGAAGCTCTCGCAATGTCGACGTTGTAGAAAATAGGAAAGTTCTGGGGATTTGGTGTTTGGGAAATACATTGGGGATGATGTTTTTGCAATGTTGACGACTTTGACCAGGTTTGAATTTTGTACACTTAAAAAAAGTTTCGAAACTGCGCCTCACTTAACACTCAACAATTTTACTGTACAGCGCCACTAGTGTGGCGTCTTACTATAGGCATAATCTCCAGTTCCATGTCTGCCAGTGCCCAATCTCTCTAAAAGTCTTGTAACCAGACACTTCGACACCTTAAAAGAATAACATCGTAACTTATCTTAGGTTACTTTGTAACCTAAGATAATTTTTGACACTTGAAAAAATATGCTTAACAAATTGTCTACCACTTTTTAATTTGTACTGTTTTGTAAACTGAATTCTACACAAATTTATACGTTTTGAAGGAAAACCAATAACTTAAAAAAGAAAAACTCCAATGAATCCCTGTTGGAAAATACTTATAGAAATGTCACCTTTGAACCATAACCGTACTTGAAACATATAGTGACAAATAGAACTGACCTCTATTACTATTAGTATTTATGCGTTTCTATGCAGTTTTTGTCTTAATGTTGTCAAATATGCAGTAGTCCTAATTGTATCTAACAGTATTTTTAACAGGCATATTACTATTTTAAAAAAGTGCGAAAACTTATTATAGGTTACAAAGTAGAAAAGTGACATATGAGTTACGATGTTATTCTTTTGGTAAATCGACTTATCCACTATCCCCCCCTCCTAATTCCTCCACGACCAAACTACTCCATGAACAAAAACCCGCGAAAACAGAAGGCGAGAAAGCATGCGCTGGCCCAATCCCCGACCTCGTCTGTCCTATCCAAGCATCGGCACCAGGCTGGGGCAAACAAAGCAGCATCTCGTAACGTGTCAAGGAAGATACATACAGCGTAAGACAGATCGCTTGGATGATTGCGTTTGATTGATAACAGCGGCAGCGAGGGGCAGCGACAGGGTTCTCTGGTGGGAAATAGTCGCGGTGGTGGTGGTGGTGGTGGCGCTGGTGGCGACTGCCACGGTGGCGCCACTTGTACTCGTGGCTGTGGTGGTGATACTTGTTGTTGTTGTTGATGTTGATGTTGTTGATGTAGTAGTTGCTGTGGTGGTGGTGGTGGTTTTGTCGCAGGTGGCGCCACCGGCGCGAGTGATCGCGGACGGACTAATGGCGCCATTGACGCTTGTGGTGGTGCTGGTTGTGATGGTGGTGGTGGTGGTTGTGGTCGTGCTGGGTAATGAGGTCGTGTTAACGGACTGGGGGTTGTTGACTGAATGGGGATGACTTGCGACCGAGTGACGGCGCCGACTGGCGCTCGCGCCGGTTGCGTTAGTCAAGGCGATCGGCGCTGTTCCACATCCGGCACCTACAGCTGTAAACCACACAGCTCTACACTATCGCGCCAAGATGAGTTGCGAAATTTTTGCGATTTGGGGGGGGGGCTCCATCGACGGCAGAGCTTCGACGATATTGGAGTTTGGAAAGAGAGGTGAAGATGAAACTGTTGGGCCGAAAAAGAGATGGGGCATTTGAAGAGGTTGTGTTCTTTATGAAGCAGTCAATGAAAAACGGTTTAGAAGTATTCACGGGGGGTTTTTTAAAGATAGTTTTTAATAAGAAAAATGAGAGATTTTAGGACTTTTTTTAAATATAAAATGTGAAATAAAAAATCATTGAAGTGATATTTGCCATTGATACAAGTTTTATCTGTTTATATATTAATTTACTTATTGTTCAATCAAGTTGTATGCACTCAAAAGGTATTTGTTAGATTCTCACACGAAAACAAATATCTAAGTTTTTGTCAAGAATGGTCTAAGTTTAAGTTTCTATTAAGGTGGCTTTTTCAACATTTTTAAATGTATAATCTTTCTATTGCTTTCCATTACAGGAATACTATTCAAATATTGCGATAGAAATTTAATGAAACTTTGCCAGCAGTATTGAATCGTTTTCCATTTACTGAGGTAATTACAAAATATAATCTCAATCTTTTCGACCGCACAGTCATTTCATCTTTTAATTTTCCTCTTGATTTGAATAGATATATTTTAAGACACCACTGTTTTGGTCCCAGTTTCTCTAATAGAATGATAGTTTAAGACCAAGATCTTCTTGATTGGGTATCTGACTATTCAAAATCTAATAATTTTTCCCGTTAGTTGAATATTTTACGAGTAAAATTACTTATCTTTTCGGTACATTTTTTGTTGGTTTTTGCAAGGTTTTTGGAGCTTGAAGTGTCGACAGAAGTAAAACGCAAATTGGACGGCGCGTAACGAGTTGCTTAACTGGGCAAAAGTGCGGGTGGAATCATATTGTGATTTAATGAATCGCTGACGGAATAATTGAAAATTACATTCGACGTTGTGGAATTGTTTTAGTGCGGTGTCATTAGACAAATTGCGGGCCGCACTCTTCAACTTTTAATCGAGTTTACGCCCGCTCCGAGTTTACGCCCTTTTTCGAGGAGCTCTCCGCCAGAGACCTTTTTGACTGTTGATGGCCTTTTAATTAAATTCGCGGTCTAAAGAGATGACGAAACGGTGGTCTTTGCGAAAATTAAGACAATTTGAATTTCTAAATTTCGGAGAAATCCCGAATCGTATTTTCGCAAAATAACAAAACTGACATTTCTGTTTCTAGAACCCAATAAAAATAAAATCGTTAAAAAATGGAAATAATTTTGCAACCTTCATTCATTTTTTCCATTCAATTATTTTTACATCTCCCATTTATACTATCTTTTATAGAATTTTACATTTAAATATAACGTTTAAAGCTCAAATTTCTCAAATTGAATGTCTAAATTTTACTTTAAACATTTAAATGTCGTAGAGAATGTTTAAAACCAGATGTTCGTACACGACCATTTTCTCTGTTTGTCTTGCAATCATCGGCTTGAGCCGATCGGACTTGCAGCCACCCCGACACAACCTTTAATTAAACACCCTTTAGCGCGCGCGTAGCGCCACTTCGGAATTTAAATTTAACCCGCATCCCCGGCCGTGGCTTTGTGCCCCGGCCGAACCTAAGTACCGACACTCGAGTTTCATTCAACATTTAAGACGAATTTCGTTCCACGAACAAATGAACCGACGTTAGCCGCCTATCTGGACCGTCTGGCCAGAAATGTCCGCTCGTTTCGCATTTTTATAGTGCTGTTTTGGGCGGATCATTGAGTGGCCGAGGTTTTTAGCGAGTCGATAGCCGAGCTACCGAAAATGACATCTTTTTGCGCACATTTCATTCGCCCCTTTTTAAAATTCATTTCGTTTAAATCGCGTTTTTAAATCCCGGCAAAAATAGTTCAATGAGAGAAAAATGGGATTTTAATTGATTTAACTGCGAATTTTGATTATTCCGATTCCGAAAGACAACCCAGCGAAACATTTCGCCCGAATAAGCGTCATGACGATTTTAGCGAAAAACGGCGCGAAACAATTACTAATCAATGCTGTAGTGAAAATAGTCCGCTGTTTCTCTTCCGCGCGATCAAATGGGATTCAAACGGTCAATTAAAAACATTCAAATGTACTCAACCAAATAACGCTTCGCCTCCATTAAGCCGAGAGAAACTGCGACGGGGTGCACTTTTTGCGCATAATTCCATCAATTTGTTATCTCGTTTCAGGAAGTACGTTTTTTTATATTCTAATCATTGCGTATCGATGAAAGAAAAAAGGGAAATTATCTACACTTTATACAGTCAGTATTTGCAATCATTGTAATAAGATAGTTAACGAATTTGTTAACAAATATTCTAATGAAAACTATTTTTCTTCTATTTGCTTAATCGATTTTATGGTGAAATTAAAATAAAATTGAACATTTTAAAGGAAATGCATTCTCTTACAAAAATTTAAGTACACGTTACAGTTGAAAAGTGAAAAAATTAATCGCTGTACCCGATGTATGTAAATAATCCAGCCCATAGCCAAGTCAGATTTATGTAAACTTTATGTAAATCCTTAACATAAACGTTGCTTATCAACGACAGTTTATCTTGAAAAAATTAAATCTTTACATCGCCCATTTTCCCCCTGCATTTGTGTAAACTTGACCCAATCAAGATTCAAATTTACGACCAAAAATGACTGGGTCGAAACTCGGTAATTTTCAAATTCCGAACATTTTTTCTTCCACACCCACACCGCTCTCCGCCCAAACTCCAAAAAGCACAAAAACCATCGAAAAGTAAAAATCACCGTCAGATTCCGCAACTATCCGGCTATCATCGGCCGTCCGGCCTCCTCTCCCGCGACGCCAATACCGGCGCGTCGATGGAGCGCTCGCAGGGCCCATTCACGTATCTTCCCAAGACATATTCTAATGTATCCAGCACAAAGATGTCGCGTCGCTCCGCGCCCCGTCAATCAAGTCATAAACCAGTAATGCAAGACGGGAAGCCCGCTTGCGGCGCGCCACCATACATACGCTTACATGCGTCTATCTATGCGCGTACTATGCCCGCTGACGTTTAATTACAATGTGTCGCGGCGCGGCAGACGTCGCCGCGAAACGCGACGCGCGACGCTTTAATCAAGTTGGCTTCCTTGATCGGCGCGTGTGTCGCGCGACCGGCTATCGATTGCCGGGGGGCCCCCGCGTGGGAGTCTCGAGTCGAGTTGTGACCTTTGACCCGGGACGGCTTTCGGGAAAAGCCGCGTGGGCGTTAATGCGGAGTTGCGATTGAGTTCCGAGACGCGTGTGGGTCTTTTGGGTGTGTTGATGGGGTCGAGGCAGGAATAGACCTTTGGCTTCAGAGCGTTGTTTTTTGGACAGAACGGAGAGTTTTTGAGGAAAAAGTTACAGTTTGAAAATAGTATGGATACTTTTTTAAGAAAAAAGTATCTTTTTTTAAAAAGAAACTGTTTTATGTTAAGAAGAAAGGGAAATGTCGTAGACGAAGAGTTCGTTTCAAATATCAAAATAGATTGCTTTTAGGTAAAAAAAGTATGCATGCTATTTTAAAAGTGAAACTTTTTTCCATAAAAAATTTGTTTTACTTAAAAGAAATAAGTGTCTATTTTAAGCCAAAAGCAATCTGTTTTGATATTTGAAATGAACTCTTTGACTTTTACAATGTTTCTTTATATTAGGAAAGGAATTTTTTCATTCTCGCAGATTTCTGTTAGGGAACTAAGGAGGCTTAGTTTAAGTGTTTTATTGATAGGAAAAAAGAGATTTACATTGAATAATGAACTTTAACAAAACAAGGTAAATGGATAATGAATTTAAAGTCCTCAATTTTCGAATAGGTTTATAATTAACGATCATTTAATGTAAGGTAAATTAAAATATAAGTAAATATATAAGTAAAATATATTTATGACAAAATAATAATGAAAAGTCTGACTGTGCGCGCAATCGCAGTTGCCTTGTGTTGTCTCAAAAGGGAAATCGTAATTTAATCAAAAGTAATACCTTATACTGTTTTTAGATATTGCGGTTTTCATGCAACATTATTTGCTTTTATGGGAAATGATTATTTTTGCGTAGAATTACTTTTTATGGAAAAGACTGTACTTTGTCATCGAAAGTAACATTCTGACAGTGCTGGCGAAGAATTAATTCTCTTTCGTAATAAAATTGTTTATTCCAAAAATAGTATTTTTCGGAGCTCAGTGTCATTTGGATGAAATTTGGACATTTCGGGAAGAACAGGTTGGCTGCTTTTATTGGCTTGACAAATATTTTTGGAGAAAAATTGAAACTGTTGGAATGTAAATGTTTCGATTCAATTATTTTGAATCAATAAGAATGTATGTAATATTTGGGTGGCTGTGTAAAAAATTGGTTTTTGTTGAATTTAGAATTTTAGAGGTAGGCAGGATATGATTTTAGACAGATAGATTCAATGAAATAGTAATTCGAATTTTTTACCAAAAAAAAAAACTTTTTATATGACTGAGACTAGTACTTCTTACTATCAGTAATTTTCAGTATCCTTTCAAAATGAAATGCACGAAATTGAATATTCAAATTATGTTAAAGGCTCGTTGCAGTAAGTCTTTAAAAAATTAAACCCGACATGCCAAAGTTTGTATTCAGTCAAGCCAACGACCTCAATCCTCATCACATACTGTATCATTACATTTCTAATTTATTTTCCCACTCTATAATTTCGAAGATATTCTGGAAATTTACTTCATGTACAATCTACTCGTATATATTCATGAGAACCAGATAAATGATTGACTCTGATCAAAGCAAGACAGAAAACGCTCCAAAGCTTTATGAGGATGAACCAATTCTGGCGGTCATCCGAAGATCCAGGGGTCGGTTCCGGCAAAAATTGAATCGAAACACAGTCTCGCCTTCGGCAGTCGTCGATTTCCATCTCGGAATCTCCTTTTCGCACAATTTAATACTCACGTATATAAACAGCGGGAGAACGTTATACTTTGTACAACGCAAAACCTGTTATGATATTTGCAGGATACACTGTTGGGTATCGGAATTCATGAATATCATTACCGGTGCAAGAAAACGTCCGGGAAAAAAGGGAAAAATGATTAAGACGTATTACAACTAACGAGATCGACAAGTTCGCAAATGAAAAATGGTGGCGACCCTTTCGGCAACTTCGGACTCGTTAACTCCGCATTTTCTGCATTCCGATGGACTAATTAATGCACTTATTTTGCAAAATCATGTGTATCATACAAGCCCCTTATTAAAAAGGCGACTTTTAAAATTACATTACAAATCGAAAAGTTCGAAAATACTCTCAAATTATCTGCAAATGTTTTTCTTGGCAGCAGATGCAGACATTTTTTACAGCGATAATTTCGCTCGAGAAAAATGAGAAAAAATTGATTGCGACTATTAACGTCATCTGCGCAAAGAAAATCAATGTTGGCACGTTTGTGTTGATTAGCTGGACCGGGATCGGCCTCGTCGAGTCGGGGCGCCATCTGCCGGACCAAGACAAAGCCAGCCCAACAAAGACGCCGGACGGCGCGGCTTTGACGGTCGCGCCGTCAATTCCACGTTTATTAAGGGCTCTCGCGGCGCGTTCTATAAATAAGGCCCGCGATGTGCGAATCGTCTCGTACAAGACAATTCAGTTACGTCGACGCCAACCCTCCTCCCCCAACCCGTGCGACGCACTCAACAAAGTTCGGCTGAAGCAAGTCGAGATTTGAGGTGGCATTGTTTTGGATAAATGAGGGTTTTTTGGTTTCAGGTTTGGGGTTTGAAATGGTTGAGAGAGATTTTGAGCAGGCGATAATAATGACGATTTTGAATCAGAAAGAGAGTTAGAAGACATTTTTCTCATGAAGGTGTCAAGAGATGAGAGAAATGAAACTACATTTGAATGAGGTTTGAAATGCAATGCTGGTATGTATAGTGAAATGTAAAAAGCTATTAGAATAACCCTTCATTAGATATCCAATATTTTGAAAGAGAAAATGAATTTATGATTGCTATTAGTTCCGACCGTTAATACAAACTTAATTAATTACATTGTCAGTAACATACTTCGCCACCATTTTGTTAATGTATACCTTTTCAAACCCCAAAAAGGTTACATTCTGTTAATCAACATTCTTACATACGCTGACTTACAATCCTTAGTAAAAGTAGAAAGATATTCGGAATATATTGGCCATCTAGAAAACATATATTTTCAATATATTATCAATAGACTAGGAAAGTGGCGATATGAGCGCCCTCTGGAAGGACAAATTTAGCACTAGCGTTGGGTAATTGTTTTCGATAAAAATCATATTTTATAATAAAAATTACTTGCAAATAGTTTAAAATGAATTTCACTCGCAACACAAGTCATTTTTTTATGTCCACGTTTTTCCTCATTCCTCCAATACTGGCTAAAAACCGATGCTAGTTCATCGAAGATGGCGCTCGCGTAGTTCGAAAACAGCTGTTTGCTTAGCCTATATATTACCAATATATTGCAATAATTAGAAATATATTCCTAATGTAATGGAAACATTACAACATATTCCCAATGTTGTAATTTTTCCGCGCTATTGCAAAACTGAGAATATATTAGGAATATTGGGAATATGTTTCCCATATGGCCAATATATTTCTACTTTGACTATGGATCATATAATCATTTTCTCCCAAAGTCTTTTAGTGTCCAAAGAAAGTCTTTCACACCATTACTCTCCTTAAGTCACTACCAATCTAAGCAAACCCATCCAAATCAGACATCAAAATCTGACAAAAAAGGACTCTCAACCTCCTCCTGAACCCAAAACCATCATCCAAACCATTCTCTACCCAAAACGTCATTCCCACCTCAACTTCCCGCCAAAATTCCTCTCCCGCCAAGCGGAATTCTCCTCGACCCCATTCCAGATGTCGCCACGTGCGTGACCCCGCCAGATGGCGCCTCGATCGCGTCTGGCAGACGCGGGTCGCTCTAAACATAAACGTTCAAGTGCGCGCGCGAGCGGAATTGGGTCAAACACCTGAAAATAGGGTCACAGCTCTAACGAGGCACCCCGGGTGATGTAACGCGAAGCGTCGCGCCGTTTACGAGCATTCGCGGGCTATGGAAAGAGACGGGCAAAAAAGCGGGCGCCGATGAAAATAGATTAGGGCACGGGTATCCGGGGGAGGACCAAGAAGAAAGTGCGAACGGCGTCGACCTTTGCCGCGGCTCGGGTCTTTGTTTCGCGAATAACGGCCCGGCCGCTCGAGAATAGCCGCGCTATTCCAATCGCAAAACCGCTAATTGCGTGGACGCGTATCGACAATCCCGAGCCGCCGCATTGATCGTCCGAAGTCTCCTGGGAATGGGCATGATAGGGCCAAGTCGGTTGGAACAGGTCTTGGGTGAGTTTAGAGCATCTTCGAGGAGTTGATAGAAGGACCACGAGATGTTGAGAAGGACGCTAGGAAAGTTAGAGGAACTTTGGAGTGGGTTCTCTGGTTTCCAAAATCCTTGGATGCTGCCTCCTAAGTACTTAAACGGGAGACTCCTGGTGATCAAAGTTGGAATTGGTGGGCAAGAGACTCTTGAAAATCTTGGATGGTCCGCCACTGAAGAGACTGAAGATACAACCAGTTTCCAAGATATTAGAAACTAGTTGTATCTGGAAACTGGTGATGTCTACAGCAGAGACCTTTTGAACTCTATCCCCTTTCGAGACAAAAAGAGAATAGATCATGCCAAACCTGCAAAGGTCTCAAGAGTAGTCATCACCTTCCTCATCAACCACCCCAGTGCCAACATCCATTCCAAAGATCTCCAGCTTTCAGACCCCCCCCCCCCAAAGTCAGGGAAGGGATGTTTGCTCGTCTTCTATGTCAAGGGACGCCCACATGCAAAGTCCAAGTGTACGTCAGCACGATGACGACTAGGCAACACGGTCAGCGACAATGAAACGAGCCTCCAAAGGAACAAGCTGTTGCCCTGCGCCGACCGTCCTAAGTCTACCAGCTATGGCCATTCGCGTCTACACAAAACACAGCAGAACGCGAGACAGCCCGGGACAACAGCGGGAAGCATCTCGGGACAGCGACACCTGGCGGCCGGACTTGGTGAGACACAAACGGGAACAGATATGACGGTGCCACGACCGACAGGTGGCGCTACACGGCATGCCGCAGGGATGCTCGAGATACGTAAGACAAGCATCGTACAAATGTCGTGACACAACAGACCCGTTGGCGCGTTGACGCCACTCTGCGCCAGGACGGACACAGTCTGCTCCGGGTTCGGCTCCACCTGTTCCTTAGGCGCCGACTGCTCCTCTGCAAAGCGCGCAACCGACGTTTAATCAGATCACCTGGCTCGCGGGGCTGAATACACCCGAACCCCCCTCCCACCCGCGGGAAACTCCCAGGGAACTTGCGTGTGCCTCGTGGTTGAATGTGAACCTTGTTCCCTTTTTTCATTAACATCACGCGATCCATTCAGGAGGGACTCTGAATGGAGAACGCCATCTAGGAGGTGATGAGAGATAGGAGAGGAAGGTGGAGATGAAAGATAAGAGTGGAAGGAAAGAATGTTGCTGGGGGAGATTGTATGGTTTAGATGGCGCCACACGCGAGTTCCTAATGGCTCGGCATAGTAATGGGACTGTTTGGTTGGTCGGGTGAGACTGGGGGCCAAAATCAACATGGGATCTTCAAGTGCTGAAGATAATAACCTGGATGGAACATTGACCACCAGGGGCCGTTGCTGCAGTGTGCACGTTGTTTGGGAGCTTTGTACAGTGCTGGATAAATAAGAATAATGTACAACGCGCCCCGGTTAATGGCACCATGCACCCACGTGAGCAAACTTCAGCTAAAGTTGCACACGTGGACCGTGGTTACCTCATGACCCTCTACCTTATATTAGGTCAGACTGTAAATGAAACAATAAGGTTAATGGTTTCGCTCGGATGCCGAGGTTGAGACCGTCCAATCCCAACTTCCGGTCCACATTATGGGTTCCGGAAGTCCCCGTGTACTACTTCACGTAGGTGTCTCCCTTACTCGGTTCGTTAAACGCGTTAAAACCTTTGTAAGACAAACTCTGTCGGATCGTAGACATTGGGGAAACCTGAGCCTTCGGTTCTCATCTTTCACGTCTGCAAACTGGTTGTCCTAACCGTCCGTAACGACGATCTCAACGTCCGCACCCGAGCGTGGCATTATGCAATGGCTCGAGTCCTCAGAGCCCGACAGCGTCGTCCCCCATGTTTGTTTCAATAAAGCGTTCCAAGGTTCCGGCGATTGCGGTCGGTCAGTGTTATTACACGACCCGGCTTACGACACGACTGTCAACAGTGTACGAAATATTGCTCGAAGCCATAGCGGTGGTTGGGCCGCCGCAAGCCGCGTGTATTACACCGTCCAGGGGAAGGCCTTTTTAAAGGCTATTTATAACTTTCGTGCGACTACAAATCGTCCGATCAATAGGTATCAAGATCAACGTCGAGACGCCACGCGAGTCGGACGGCTCTGCGGACTCGCGACATTGGGAGGAGTCTTATACCCTTTCCTTGAGTGGGACCTTGTTATTTACATTCGTCTCTCTCTCTCTCTCTTCCGCATGGTTAGAAGGACAAAGTACAAAACAAAATAGTCTAGGTCCTCTTTGCGACAGTAGGTATAAGTACCAGTGGCGTAGTTATAAACCTCCTCCACCACCTCAGAAAAGCGTCGCAGCAACACTGACGGTGCCTTTCCAAGGACTCGAACTTGCGTTACGCGGGGACTAGCTCCATCTAAGTGTTACCAGTCGTAAGCTCGGTTAGAGAAGTGTAACACGCTCTGTGCAAACATATACTGCTGATTACGTCACATGGCGATATCAGCTAGGAACATGGCAGCGTCTGTGTCACGTAATAAGTCAGTATGCCCAACTACAAGACGACCACGTCCAATTTTCGTTTTCCACATTTTTGGGGCATATGTCTCTGAGAAAATTAATTTTCGCAATAACGATGGCTCAAATTCGAAATGGTCAAGTTTAGGTAGTGAGTTTCGTGTTTCGCTATTTCGAATGGCTGAATAAAAATAAATGTTTGTACAGATATTAGCAGACATTTAAAGTCAGTACTAGTACATCAGTTACATTGACTGCATTATTATTAAATTTTGGTGTTTGACATGACTTGAGAAACAGAAT
Organism: Ceratoteleas bidentatus; assembly: GCA_022817645.1. Classification (NCBI taxonomy): domain Eukaryota; kingdom Metazoa; phylum Arthropoda; class Insecta; order Hymenoptera; family Scelionidae; genus Ceratoteleas; species Ceratoteleas bidentatus. The sequence goes on along the minus strand of JABFPB010002691.1, from coordinate 535 downwards.
TTCTCATATCATAGTCCTTAGTGCAAAATATACTAATTTTATTGTTTAAATTCAGTATTTTTTTAACTTGTTTCTTCCTTCGCCAACATGCTGATCTTACTATATCAGATGTCTACCAGGCCTTCAAACTGATGCTGATAGCTATCTGGATAGCAATCATTTTTTTTTCTCAGAGCAACAAGCCAATGGAATTATCCCAATCAAACAGGTATCTGGCTACTTCAACTAGACCAGTCTGTCCTCTTCCTACTAACCAAATGCTAGTTTCTCCTTAATCCCATTTTTAATCGTTAACATGTCTCTGGTATTCTTTCTTAACCATCCTTTCTTATCCAAATCCTCTCATTACAAGAATCTTCATACATATTCCTAATCAAACTCCCAGTAAGAAAACTAGTCTTCTTCCGCATGTCTCTATCTCTCTTTACTCTCCTCAAACCAACTGGGCCAAGTAGTTTTTTGGGCTTCCAGCTCTTCCTGGTCGTGTGGCAACGTAAATTGGACGTGAACGTGGTAAGCCTAGCGTGCGTGCAGG
>JABFPB010002690.1:0-19289 GCA_022817645.1 Ceratoteleas bidentatus | reverse complement strand
ACAACTGTCTTAATTTCAGACACTTTTTGTAGACATTTTTAAGACGTCTTACAAAAGTGTCTTAAAATAAGACATATTGCGTCTTAACTTAAGATATTGCATCATAATTTAAGACATATTTCACGAATTAAGACGCTTTTTCGTGTGTCTTAATGCCTGTTTTTTACTGTGGGTCCAAACAGATGAATGCTTATGGCTTCTATTACTTTTTTAACAGGTTCATGCTAATTTTTTTGATAAAATTCTACAACCCCTTCTCTACAACACATATCAATTTCAACCCCTTACTCAGTTGCCGATTTTCCGGATTTTCTACCCTAATCTGATCAACTACCTTAATCTTACGAGCTCTGAGATAACCTAACACGTAAAATAGCTCAATAAACGTCCCGTCGGATTCTCAGTCGGTCTTGACATAAATTTGACGCAGATGCTCAACTTTAAGCCATTATTCTAAAAGGCCGCGGAAAATGTCTGTTATTTATGTTCGGTAACGCTGCTCCGCCCGGGAGCAAAAAATCTCAACCAGCTTTTATACTGATACGTTAGCGCTTTTAATCTGAATTTAATCAGTTTTTCTGCTCTTCAGCGCTAAGTCAACTTCTGCCGGAAGGTACTTTTCAAGATCTTCCCAACTCAAGCTTTCGCGACTGCTCCCGGTTTACATCGTATTCGCCGGCAAATGAATTAAACCAATTAAAAATGTAGCCGTTAATCTTTTTATAAACGCAGCGGCAAAGGTCGCCGACAGTGCTCCTCGTAACATTTATTCATTATTTACCACCTGAATTACGTTGTACTTCTTAAATCGCGCAAATGTCGAACTCGTCGGACAATGAAATAACAGATACCTCGGTTCATTGTTCACGATATAATGCCATTCTAGCAGTTCCGCCGTCGAATTCGAAATCGATGAAATGTGGAGAAAAGTTGACGCCAGTTCGGCAACGGCGAATATACATTCGGCTTTGCCGAACTCGGTATTAATGACCCGATAAAATCGATATCGCCGAATGATATATAAATTTTATTAAACACGCACGTGCATCGAAACCAATCTGAACTGAAACTCTCACACGTCCGATGACCCGAGTCCCAACACCTAATTAAGGAAAAATTTCCAATTCTAATGGGTTTTCCTGTTGACAACGGAGGCGCACCAGATGTCTTGGCCTTGACATATGCTAAGCTTGAAACAATTATTATCAAGCAATAAATGTAGTTTCACTTAGGGCGAAATATCCCCAGTGACATAACCTTTCATTCGAAAGACTTTTGGAAATATTTTCATTTATACGGAAAATATCAGAAGACAGCATTTCCAGTGGTCTGTAAAATAAAATTTACAAACTAAATAAATTTTTTCGCATATTTCTAGCTTGGTTGTTTGGTTTTAGAGCATTTTTTAACAAATTTATTCAATGTTTGCAACGCACGTGAAAATCGTTATAAAAATTGACTGGAAACCAACGCAGGTGCTCTAATGAAATAGAAATACATACATTCAATTTTGCATGCCACTGGAAAGCTCGTCTTGTGATGTTTTATATTTAAGTTTTAGTTTAGAATTTTTTATTTAGAATAAAGTGTTAAACTAAGTATTTTTAATTTAAGTCGTTAAAAATTGTTTATAAATTGCTGAATTTGTTTATACAAATTAATTTGGTATAATACAAAACTAATAAAACAATTTTAGTTTTGTTAGTTTCCTTAGTTTCGTTAGTTTTGTTAGTTTCGTTAGATTCCTTAGTTTCGTTAGTTTTGTTAGTTTCGTTAATTAACTAACAAAACTAACAAAACTTAACATTTTACTTTTGTTAGTTTTGTTAGTTTCCTTAGTTTCGTTAGTTTTGTTAGTTATGTTAGTTTCCTCAGTTTCGTTAGTTTTGTTAGTTTTGTTAGTTTCCTCAGTTTCGTTAGTTTTGTTAGTTTCGTTAGTTTTGTTAGTTTCCTTAGTTTCGTTAATTTTGTTAGTTTCCTTAGTTTCGTTAGTTTTGTTAGTTTCCTTAGTTTTGTTAGTTTCGTTAGTTTCGTTAGTTTCGTTAGTCATAGATTTTTAATTAAGCAACCAATATCTTCTCTCATATTTTGTAAAACAATATAACGTCCTTTAATTGAACAATTAAGTCAGACCGATTTTTTTCTGCAATCGATGTGTATAATGTAAAGTAAGTGTTAACCTAATGTTATGCCTCGACGAGCTTATTCAGGTCAAGTTTAACTACGAGTTAATTTTGACCAGAAGGCTTTTTTTCCGCACAAGCTATTGAGTTCGAAGTCGATTTGCCGTACAAACAACTTATTTCAGCTCGTTCGCAGAGGAAGAATGTGCTCACGACGACAAGGATAGGGGTTTCTATCGGCCTCCAGCAGCTATAACGGTTGTAGGCCGGCGGAAACTACTTGCTCTTGTTATCGAAAATCAACGGTCACTCCACGTCTCTCATCTGTAAACGTCGCTCTCGGGACAGAAAAAATATTTGCATCGCCGCTGATAACGAAATTCGCCGCTTAGTCGAAATCCGTTTTGCGAAACGCAATTACCGCACGTCTAATAAAACTGCATTTAAGCGCGGCGAAATTTATACTATTACTGGTAACGGGCGCAATAACGATTCGTATTAACCCAAACATGTTTCTATTTAATTTCGCTGAAAATATTTCTCCGACACATTTGCGGCGAAGTATCGGGGGACGAATTTTTCGAACGACTGTGGCAAGTGAAAAGTTGCAAAAATGTTCAGCTAGAAATATTCCTTAAGCGGGAAAGTATGCGTTTCAAGTTGAAAAAGCTGAAAGACTCTCGACATTGAACTTTGTAAAGTTGCTTCAAGAGCGTTTGAAAAATCGAGTCATATTTTTGTAAATGGCATCAAATTAGTTTGGAGAAATATGTTCAGATTTTCAGATTTCCTGCTTTTAGACGGAAATGTAATTTAATGCTCAAATTTCTGTCGTTTCTGTACTTTACCATGCGATAGCAACGATTTTAACATGTTTCACAAATGTAACCAGCGCATAGATTGCATATCGCCGAGACAAATTTGCGATAATGTAAACAAATGTAACAATACATCGCCGCAGATAGCGAAATCTTTTGTATGGGCATTGTGTCATGTCCGATGTTTGAGAATAGATGAAACATTTGACATTGCGCTTCATCGTTAAAAAAGTGATTTCTGGTTATAATTAGATTCGTGGATGTAATGCTAATGCTGATGCATTACAGCATCCAGAGATGACTATATACAGTCGTAATAAACGCAGCTAAATCTATAGACGATACACTTTTGATGGAGTGCAATAATAGTGTTCGTTTTCAAAGAGGTGTCGGGTCAGAATTATTTTATGCACCAGCGACCCAATTCCACGATTTTCAGATGAAATTCGCGAAAAATTGACCTTTAAATATTAATGGCTGCATGGATGAAATTAGAAGGATCTGCTATTTTACGAACGAAATGAACTGTGTCGTTGTGGGGTGAAAATACTGTCGGTTGAATGAAAATACAACCGGTTGAACTTAAGTTGGCGTTTTATTTATCGACGAGAGAAATATTAATGAAAATGATAAGGAACTACGTGATGGATAATACTTGTTGATTCTAATTCGAAGCTTAATACTGATTTACAATTTTATTTTCGTGCCGATAAAACGAAAAATTAATTCACAACGCAGACTGTTGCAAACAAATGCAAACAGTTCCAGACTTTAATTTTTGTGGAAAAAGAACAAAACTAGTAAAATAAAAAAGGGGAACGTGCATGGCAAGGACCCTGCAATTACTGAAACGCAGTAATAACAGGGTGGGTGATTGCTTAATTTTTTTTGGTTCATTAAAAATGTTTGTAATTAACAGGTAATATGCAGCTAAAGAACATTTACGTTGTTCAAACATATTAAATTTTCATGATATTAAATAATAAATAATAATTAATTAAACAATATGTTCAAACATATTATTTAACTGCAAATATTGGTTTTCCTCCCTTGATAAGTACCGATTTTCGTTCGAATTTTATGTAAAACATAGAAATGTTTAAGGAGAATCTAAAATTATTAAAATATATTAAATAACAATTAAATTTAACAAAATTAAAAAATTATATTATATTTTGTTCTTAAAACCTATTTTCATTACATATAATTATTAATGATACTTTTTTAGTTTTATTCTTCTGCAAAAATTAATGTTACAACTTTGAATCGACGAAATAATATATTTCAAATAAAACTTTCAATTGAAAAAAGATAAATTACATTAATTTATCTGAGCCATTCAAAGCAATTCAATAAATTTTATTTTACAAACATAATTGCCAGTTTTTAATGTCATCTGCGTAACAGTTAACAACATCTATAAATCGCGAACGAAATCGCGCGCATTTTTATTCCCGCAGTACACACGCCATTTTCCAATAATTCTTCACATTTTTATTTCCATGTCGATCGTATTTCCAACCACTTTTCATTGGTTTTCGCACATTGACATTTGCTGACCAGACTATTAGCTTTTTAATAGTATTTCACATGAAATTCAGTTAGAATGTTTGTAAAATCGAGTACAATCCAATTTAATTAAATAGTTTGCGACTGCTTGTAATGCAGGAACAAAAACAATTAAGCAATTATGCATCTAATTGTTTTGTCCCGATTTTGATCGAGTCGTTGCCATTTTCAGCAAATCCACATGTTTGTCAGGTTTAAATAGCGGAAAAAGTTTCATTAAAAATTTTACTCTAATCTTGGCTATAGAGTAAATAAAAATGGTCATATAACTGGACTTATTAAGAATATAATGTACATATTTAATTCATTAAATTAATTTCTCCAATAATTATATGTGTAAAAACTGAAATAAACCATTAATCATATTGAAAAAGCAATTTATCGAATTCGTGGTTTTGTTATTCTTATACAAAATGTTTATGTTTTTGATGTACGTTTTTACCGATGTTATATTAAATAATCGCATATAATTTTAATAAAGCACTCAAATGTGGTTATAAAGCGCAGTTTGTCATAATAAAGATCTTCTTACATGTGGCTTAGATCTGGATGAAGTTTGTTTCAAACATTTAATTGATGTTCGAGAAATTTCACAAAATATATGCAATACGTGGAAGTTCCCAAGAACGATTCGTTACAGTCTTACGTCACAAAGTCAGTAATTTACTTACACAATGAAATTGCCTAATTTTTTTCTTATTTCAGTTCTAAAGAATAGAGCGCAATTACGAAAACTGAATAAATCTGACAATCTTATGTTCGTGAAATGTTCAACGTTTCAAAACTACTGAGAAAGTTTTGTGTATTGTTTTTAGATTTTATCAACATACTGCACAAAACACCTGGAAATGGTCGATTATTTCTTTTTTTGTTAAGTCGCAGTAAATTCATAATAAAAAAAGGGTATAAAAATTCTGTCTACACAAACTGTTATCATGAAAAATACGAATAGTTTCAGAAAAAAATGTTACCGAAAATAAAATGGACAGGAATATATTGATATGGCTCTTTTTTAAGTTACTGTTAATAAATAAACATGTCTATTACAATTATTAATGCTTTATAAAGCAAAAAAGTATAGAAATCTTTTTGAATATTAACAATTTTACCCATTTGGATTTCATTGTCTACGTGCAAGAGATAGTTTTATGTTATAAAACCAAAAAATCTTTTCTAACAGATACAAAAAATTGTTTATAGATAAAACAGTAAAAAAATATAATTCCTTATGGGCGAATAATATTAAATAATATTCTGAATATAATTCTACAATATTCTAATATTCTAGAATATTTCAATAACATTATTCAATTTATTTATTATACAAATCAGCATTTCGACATAAAAAAATCCAAGGCTACTGCCAAGGAGTTTTTGTTACACAAAAAATTATGAATATTTAAATATAATCGTCCTTGCTGAAAAATACTAATTGGGAATCCCATATGCAAATCCCATTTTTCAACCTAGGATTTTCATTTCTTACCTGGGTATCTCATTTCCAACCTCAGAATCCCATTTCCCATCTCCGAATCCCATTTCCTACCTGGGAATCCCATTTCCTATCTAGAAATCATATTTCCCATTATAGAATCAGATTTCCCATTTCAGAATCCCATATAGTCAGAACCCTATTCGCCCATAGGGTTCTGACTATATTTTTTTTTACTTTTTTTATGTATAACAAATTTTATTTTTCTATTAGATGTCTCATCCGTATTATTTTTCTCTCATCCATATTATTTTTTGCCAATATTAACATTTGGTTGCTATTTTTGTTGCAGCATTCGTCGGAGAACAAGGAACCCGATAGCTTACTCAGTAGTAATAAAGAGGACGAAAGCCTCGAATATGTGCCTTTACACTCGCTTGACGCGAGGATCATTGCGGACAGTAGTTCGGAAGGAGCATCGGGATGCACTTATACGAGCGACACTCAAACAAACGACCCGAAGAAAGCCCAACACACGGGCGAGTCGGGCCCGGCCAAAAGCAAACTGAGGACGACGAGTTCGGTTCTCGAGAAAATCGGCCTTTTTCACAGACATCACGACGCGCGGGACCAGGACGATGCGACGGGCGCGCTACATCGTACGCTGAGTCTACACCAAACTGCCCTAGAACAGATCTGTTCGCTCGACAAATGTGATGAAATCGATTATTCACTCGACCTTGATTCTTACAAGCCAGTTGAACTTCTACCTTACGACCACGGCATCGCCCTCTTCCCTATCTCCGCGCCTTCCTCGGGCATGGATTTGCACATTCTCCAGGTCAGTGCACTGTAAAAAATAGCCAGGTTGCTGTATGAATATTTTCTTCTACACGGAGGGAAAAATTGCATCAAAAAGTGTTGTATTTTATAGTAATTCGAGGACGAAGCTTCCAAAAGAGTATAAACTACTATATTTTGTAATAAATTCTGATAAATTCCTAGTAAAAACTGCTTTCGCAAGGTCAAATAATGATGTAAACAAATGACGCACTGATTCAAACAAAAGAAAGATCGAATGCTTCGAATGTCAACAGTGTCGGCGGTGAAGGTCGCTGGCTGCAAACCTCAGGATCGCGGGTTCAAGACTCTGTGTGGAAAATGTTTTTTTAAGAAATAGAATTTTTGTTTACTATAAAAATATAGTAAATTGAACTAAAAATAATAAGAGAAAATTATGAGAAATACATGTACCAAATACTAAGAGAGGAAGCTTCGTTCTCGGAGTGCTACATAATGTAGTAATAATTCAGACAACTTTTCTCTCCGTGCAGCAATAAATTGAAAATAAGGTTACTCTGAGAATAATTCCGGTAACGGTAGCCGGATTAGGATGAGCGCCACCGGATTATGGTCAGCGCCACCTGTAGTTCTTCAAATGGACAGTCAATCGATCGACATTATCGACTGCCTCAACGTTGCTCCGCCGGCTAAGCACTGAGCGGGTTTTCCAATGTTTTCTCGTAATCGTTCTCGTAAAAATGTTGGAACTGTAAGATTAGTTTCATTGTCCGTTAAATCCTTCTTTTTTTGAGGTTATATTCTTCACTATATTCTATAGTGCTTGTACTTTTTTAATTCTTATTTAATCATAAACAGTAGTTTATCTATGGTATAATTTTACCATTTTCTGACGTTCCGGCTCTTGCAATCGGTTTGACATGAGGCCATTGTGAATTTTCACTGTTCTACTATTAACATTTAGGCAATTTTCCGCTAACCGTTGTCAGAATTTCTCTTACACGATATTTGACCGGATTTTCCGGTTGTGGTTGCCGGATTCCGGCTTCAATTGCCACTTATTGTTACCGGATGTCAATCTCGGCTAGATATGATTTTTAGAAAGTGGATGCATCCTGTAAAGAATATTAGAAAAGGTTAATTAATAAAGGTTAATTAATAAAGGTAGTAATGGCTTGTATTTAACCGTTGGTGGGCACACTACTGTGATTTCGCACCAAAGGCAGGGATGCTAAAGTGGTCTTTGCACGCTTGAAAAATTGACAAAGTGACAATTTTTAGGAAAAAATAAGATTACACTTCAGTATCATGGAAGTAAATGATGTTTAGAATTTTTAAGGGGTTACCTCCACTTAGGATCGACGTTTTTACGGTATTTTTGGAATTTTTTTCTCTAAAACTAATATGCGTATAAAAAAAATTAGTACGTTTGAAAGATTTGTATTTCGGCTTCATTTTGCAATTTTTTCAAAACAATTTTTTTTAATTGGCGGAGAAATAGCCATTTTCCAGGAGCACGTCTCAGCGGAAGCGGTTTGCGGTGGACACGATAAATCGTAACCCGCTTATCTAAAACAAAAAACAATAATGGGTATCGAAAATATATTTAAAAAACTTGCCCTTGAACGAAGGAAATTGAAATGTATAGATTCAAAACAAAATGGCGGCTGTCTGAAAATGAAGGTCACTTTTTGACTTAAAATTTGGCTGTTTTAGCGTGCAAAAATAGTAATTTTTAATATAAATGAAATTCCTTCGTTCAAGGGCATCAAAATTTAATTTGCAAGAAGTATGCCAAATTTCATCGAAATCCGTTGAGAAGTTTGTCTGTAATCGTGTCCACCAACTTGAAAAATGTCGTTTCGAGAAAAACGGCTTCAAAGTTTTCGGATCAAATGGATTGTAGACGTGTAGTGTTCGTTTCGGCGATCAAAAAAAATACTTCCACTCATCGGATCGACTTGAAACTTTGGAATTATATAGACAAAAGACAGTACTTTCCAATGGTGGCATTTTTGACAAATCGATTTTTTCAAAATATCTAACTGTAACCCCTTAAGGAGGTTCCGGCACCCCTCTTTTATAAAGAGAATGTGTTGAAAAAAATATATGTTGTAAAGAAACAAATTGTATGCGAAAAACCACAATTACAAGAAATTTCACTCGCTAGATGTTGTGAAAAAAAGACTGAAGTTGTCAGAAAATACATGGATTCTATGAAACTTCATTATTTTTCACTGATTCAACAATGTGCCAACGATAAAATTTTGATGTCAATATGACCAAAAGTTAGGAAAAATGTCACAGAAGAAGTTATCGAAGTTACAAACAATTTAACCCGCTATATTTGCAGTAATATTAACAACAGAGTTTCTATTAATTAGGGCAAACGGAGTGGGAGAAATTCTTCAAAATTTTGGTATCTAGTTCTTTGATTTTTTCTTGATTTTTTAATTAAAATTAAAAATTTGTTTCGTTAGTATAACATAGTTAAATACATATGTTTACCAAACAAATTCGAATGATTTAACAATTATTTTTCTTAAAATTCTATTAGTGGGTGTCAATATTAAAAAATGTATTGAAAAAAAAAATTTATAGTCTGACTGTATACAGGAAATGCAGTCAGTAGACTTAGAAAAATATTTTTGGTAAAAATTGTGAAATTTAGGTAAAATTTACCTAAGGAGTTGAAGTTTTTACTGAATAGTTCGGTTAATTAATTAATTAATTAATTTTGCAGATATTAAGTTATGCATTTTTATGCCGATATTTTTGCTGTTTCTGTTTAGTAACTTTTTCTGTACCGTTCAACAATATTTAATGAATTTATTTTTTGTCCGTCTGATACTTCACACTTCAGTGTGATTCAAGTTTTCTCTGCGAATTGCTCAAATCGTCTTCTGCCTCTATGCTTCCTCACTTTAAACCAAAATGCCCCTATTAATTATAATTAAATCACATTTATCATGTCTCCAGTAAGACAAATTACCGTAACATCTCCGTGGTGGTATAATATTAATTCATACATCACCTCAAACAAGTTCGGTTTAATTCCATGATATTTGATAGAATTCAGCAATCTTCTAAGAGACGAAAAAAAATGTACAACTACCAAAACTGTCTCCAACAAATTATTTAAACACCAAACAATTCCAAACAAAATGAAAACTGTCATTCTTCCGTGATATTTAAAAACATTCACCTGCCTGAAAAACCATTAGCAACCTTCTAAGAAATATACAAAATATACAAACTTCCAAATGTACAAACCATCGAAATTGTCTGCAACAAATTATTTAACACCAAACAATTCCCAACAAAATGAAAACTGTCATATCGAGATGATCAAACACAAACCCCCGAGACGAGTTAATAAACAGCAATTCCTCCCTGACAGCCTGTTTCGCATGTACCATTATGAAATAGTTGCTTCACTCGCAAGTTGGCGTCAAAAAAGCTTTCACGTCTCGCTCGCGACGGCTCTTTCATCGTTAACGCTTAAAAATCCGAACAATGAAATTCCAGCGATCCGCGTGATTGTACGAAATACCGGCTGTATCGCGCGCCACGATCTTTTTCAACCATTGTTTCAACTTGCTCGGTCGCCCGGCGTCTTCCCACTCCGGCAATTAAATCAATAACCCCGATTTTTCGATTAAACTTGCCGAGCCACTTGGATGGAGTCGACCTTTATAATTCGCGCGATTTCGCCTCCGCCGGAACTATATTTTAAAATATTCTATTACCTGGCAAACTTGCCAATCGATTTCCAATTCCACCTCCGTTTATTTAAATCGCTCGTTTCGCCGGCTCATTGCAATATATCCTTACACCTCTCGGGCGTTCGTCCCGGCTGTAGCAACTCGGTCCCGCACGCGACTCCACGCTGGATTTTTCGACCTTAATTATTCCGTCCCCGCGGAACGAGCTTTTTCCCGTTTGCCGGCATCGCCAGCTCGCAGAATCCCCGGCCACTGTTTTGTACAGTTTCCTTCTGGAAGAGCGGAGACATTCAGCGAGTAATTTCGCGACTTAATAAAAATTTCAGCACGCGATTAGCGACGATTCAATGAACAGGCGCCTCGAGACAGTTGTCGAAACTGCGGCGGTAAAATCGCGAACAGTTAAAAACGATGCATTGAGTATGAAAGAATTGGTTTGGGTAAGAGGAAATTTAGTTTCGATTATTTTCCGAAAGTAATTAGCATTGAAATAAAAAAATTAACCAAAGAAAAATTAACGAAATCTATGAATCGAAAATATATGTAAAAAGAAAGAGTTCGGCCAAGTTACAAGTTACGAAAAAAATTAATATTAACCCTAAGACGGTTTAAGTTTAAATGAGATTTAACATGGGTTTTAGACTTCTAAAACCTTTAGATGTTGCAAACAGCTTCTGGGTAAAACAATCATTTGTATTTGGACTGGTTTTAATGCAGTAAAAGTTTAGTGTATTAAAAATAAAAACTGTGCATTTATTTTATTTATATTTGAATAAAACTTCTTATATAAATTATAAAAATTGCATGAAGTTAAAGTTTAGTATGTATTTTTATTTTGAGATAATATATTAAATAAATACACCTAGAATAATTATAGTTCCCTTATTAAGTTAGAATAATGAGAATTCGATGAAACTTTACATCTGGTTTATTTCGAGAATATTATTTTCTAATAAGTCGAGATATTAGATGCTAAAATTGCTGAAAAATGATACAATCGCAATTGAACCCAACTTTAAAGTTTCATTAAATTCTCATTTTTTGAAAAGTTAATATTCTTAAATAATGAATAGTAACTTATCAAAAAATGAAAATTTAATGAAACATTAGATTATAATTATTGAAATGTTGCTTATAACATTTGAAAAACGATTTGACAGAACTGAAAAATCACATGCGAATGGAAATATCAAAACTTACTATAAAACAATATTTACATGTAAATGATTTATGGCAATATTTACATGTAAATGATTTATGTAAATAAATCATTACAATTCCAAACTTACACGAAGAACGAGCAACTGCCAAAAAATGTCTGTTTATTTTCATATTCAATTAATAGTTATTTTTTATTTAATTAATATTTAATATTTATTATACCAAGAAACAGTCAAACTAATTCTATGGAGAAATAATAATACATTATTAAATTTATACAGACATATTGTCTGCAATAATTTAATAATGTTTATTATACCAAGAAACAATCAAACTAATTCTATGAAGAAATAATAAAACATTATTAAATTAAACATTGTTAAATTAAATTTTCACTTGGCATCCTAAATATATGGCATTTTTATTCTTCATAGGGAAACTACCTTAAGTAAAGGAAAATTATGTTCTTTTGTAAAAGTGTCGAATTTATATGGAAAATGCCGTTCTATCATCTTAATGCAATTCTTTTTAATCAGCTTCTTTAAAAAATTTGTAAACACAAAATTATAACGGTGCGTAAAAAATTCGATCAACATCTCGCGCGAGGCGGAAACTTGGCGGGAACAAAAATATCGGTGTCCCGATAAAATCCTTATAATCGAAACGCCGATAATGTTGTTCCGTAATTTCGCCGGGATTCGTTAATAAGACTGTTTTCGCGACAGAGGCGCGCCGGTTTTCGAAACAAATTCTAGTTGGAAACGCAATTACGCGTAGCCTGCTGCTTGTAATTCGATCAAGCCGGCAGATGATTTTTTTATTAGTTGCCAATGGGAGGAAAAACATGTTGCCCAATTAATGCGCGTAACGTAATACGCGCCGAGACTGAGTTTGCATTTATCCTTTTTAACGCGCCGCTGTGTACGCGCGGCAATAATTTCATCGGACGCGCGCGCGTAAAATTTATAAACCTTTTGTGGAAAAAGGTCTTTCATTAATGAAGATAACCGTGCAGCGTCACTTTTCCAACGCGAAACAACAGAAACACTCGAATAACTGGACGCACGAAGCCCCGCCAATTTCGATCAACTCATTTTTTTATTAAGACAGCTTTTGCGGTAGCTCGAGTGGTGGCGCAGTTTTTTGAATGCATCAAATGTTCCGACAAACGAAAGGTTTTAATTAAAGTGATGTACCAGGAGGAATTTAGAAACGGCGTTGTAAAAATGGAATTGTTGGATATGTTTATTTTTTGTTTCAAATTCAGAATGGGGCCGAGCCATTTTCATTACTGAACTTGCGATATTTAGTTTGTTTATTGGCAGAAGAAATAAACAAAATTTTAATGTTCTTTCAAAATAAGTTTTTTGAGTTCATTGCTGATCAATTTTACAAAAATAATGCGTTTGTGAAATTTTTATGCAGAAAGATTGCTTGTAAAAATGTGAAAAAAATCTGCAGTTTACATTTTTATGCATATTTACCAAAAGAAAATATACCAACAGAACAAGTCTTCAAAACGTTTATATTTTTCCAGCAATGACCACAGTGAAAGTGTTTCACTCGTGGTTAACAGAATCAATCGCTTGTACATTTTTAATAGGAACGCCCGATTTTTTAATAATTTACTCCATCAGAATTCCCACAAGCCTATGTAAAAAAATATCGTACCCTAAAAATAAAATACCCAAAGTGAATATCTATATCTGTATAATATCAATTTTCATTTTGAATAAAAAGGAAAAAAATTGATTTTAACCACAAAAGGATTTCTTTTCAATGAAAAGTATTTCTTTTCTGCCAAAATTCCCTTTATACCAAAATTCTTCGTTTTGTTCCAAAACGATCTTTTCTTAATATTATTTTACAAGTGTGCAAAAACTGACATTATATCCCTTGAACATGGAAACTAGTGACTATTAAAACTTATAATCTTCAAACTCCGAATCCTTTGAATTGTCATTTTGTCATTTTCACGCGATAAATTTAATTGCCTCGATTAACGGCCAAAACAGCGCCACCTAGGCGCCACGTTCGAATTTAAAACCACCGTGCAACGGGCGCCCGAGTTGGTGCAACTTTTGATTGCTCGTTCCTGTCTAATTAAGCCAGCCCGTGAAATTAGATGTATAATTTACTGATAGTGGAGCTGTCGTATAAATACGCGCAACTTCTGAAATTATTTGCGTTATACAATCCATATTGCAGCAGCCGTAATTTTGCGAAATAAACGGTCGAGAATGTTGACGTAAACTATGTTACGCGCTGGACCACTTTACCGATACTATAGTTGCATTGTTGCGGGTACGTTCGAAAACTAAACTTAATTTAACGACGAAACGAGTGAGACTCGAACGCAAAATATAAATCACGGCTGAGGCGTTTCCTCTAATATCTACGTCCGGCAGTTAATGGTCAAAATAAAAATAAGCAGTTCCGCTAACAGACGGTGAAAATTTGAAACATTTCGTGCAGATAATACAGTTTCGCTGCGTTAATGGGAAAATGAGTTGATTTATTGGATACAGCAGAGCGTAAAAGCAACAAGTGATGTTACGCATGCAGTTATTTATATTTCATTGGAGTGAGTAAAGTTTGGCGAATAAATTCGGACATTTTTCTGATTTAAGATAATATTTTTAGGGACAATAAATTGACTAATTTATTTTAATGCATATAATAAAGTTTATATAACTTATATCTAATTTTAAAGAGACTTTAAATGCTCTGTTACCATACTCTGTATAAAATTCGAACACGTTTTTCCGGATTTTGTATCATTCACTATAGCAAAATCATAGACCTGCTGGTATCAGCTAGGTTCAAAAATCGAAGTAGTAAGAATTCACACATTTTGTCCTGTAATTTGTCTTTAATTTTACTTTAATTTTTGGTATAGTATAATGATATGTAAATTAATATTTACAATAAAATTAATATCCATTGCAACTCTTCAGCATCAAACGTTATTTATTTCACGCCGTAATACCGAATCTAAGAGTCGACATTTAAATGACGTATTCCATAAACTGTAAAAAATTGTACATTTATAGTTTTCTTCGAAGTATACCTTTGAATTAAATTAAATTTCAAAGATATTTAAAGTTTATCTTTGAATGTTACGCCAAAACTTGAAAAATCAAGCACATGTATTTTACTTTAACACCCAGATTGGTAATTGTTAAGTTAAATTTCCTTACAGTTACAGTTAAATTTCATCTCATTTAAAGTTTAGAACGATGTTTATTTACATTTAGAGCACGTACTGTAACTTAGATAAAGTTGAACTGTAATTTCAGTCCTCCTTTATCCCTCCGGTTACCAGGTGACTTGGTTGCCCCAAATTTGGTTTTTCATACGGAATTTTATAAATATTTGGTGTTTATCTTAGATATTATTTGGAAATTACTTTTTCGAATTGCTGTATATCTCCATAAAACAAAAACGTAAACTGGGAACATATTTGCAAAATTGTCAACAATTTCTCTGGGGCGCCTTCGTCGCCAGACCTAGGAACTTGCTTTTTAAAGGTTATTTTCAGTAATCAATAATTTATTAAATAATTGAAGGGTCCCCGCATGGAAAAAACAAATCTGGGTTTGGTCTGGCCACCGGACTATTGCCAGACTACATCCAGCCTGTGTCTAAATTACAGCCAGACTCATTTTAGCCTGGAAATAGTCTGGATATAATCTGGCTCAGAATCGTTTCCCAGACTATTGCCAGACTGTATCCAGACTGAAAAGAGTCTGGATAGAGTCTGGCAATAAACCAAAAATACTGTACTCTAATTAAAAAAACTGCTTGAGGCGACCAGATCGCCCACCGAGGTAAACACACAGAATTCCACCTGATAGCCAGAACTACCATTTCAATCAGTTGCTATTATATACTTCAATTTTACATTGTATTTTCTACAATATATCCATTCACTTCCCCATCCCCCGCATTTAATTCCCCAATGCCCGCCGAAAATACATTTAAAAATACACCGACCACTTTTTCAGGCCATTAATAGAAACAATTAAACTCGGCGGAGCAAATCGAGTTCGTAAAACGCGAATAAAACAACGATTTAATCGCGAATAATTCGTCCGACAAACGATTGTTGCTCGATAATCCCTCCTTTTCGCGCAATCACCGCAAACACTAAACCTGCATTAAAACTTCCTTTTTGCGAACACTTCCTTTTCCTAACCCGATAACTCTCGAATTGAGTTGTCGGAATCGAATGAGCGCCTCGTATTTTCCAAATCAACGCGATTCACGCAGACGAATAAAATTGTCGTGTTTTTGACGTTGCATAAACAGACGCTGCACCACGGAACGACGCTGGTCCATTGGGACTTCGAGAGCGGCATTTCCAGGACGGCTCTCGTGTTCGCGAGGGTGGATCGCGCCTGCGGGACTATCGTGTGGGAGAAACCCTGGTGGAGCGGGCTAAACACCGCAGGGAACGTCGGCGTGCCGCCCGCCGATTTTTCGCTATCCGTCAACCCTGCGGAATCGCTACCAAATGGACTGATCATGAGGTGAGGGACCACGTCAACTGGCCCGGCGTTGTTTTGCGCTATTTTTGATTACGCGCTCGAATTGCCCCGCTATCCAATTTTTCTGCGCAAAGTGCGACGCTAATTGGATTTGAGAGGCGAGGAATTGTTGCTGGGGCAAATGTCTTTAATTACGTCGCCGTTTTTCAACTTTTTATCACTTTGTACATCGTTTAAGGGGAACGACGGAAATACGGGGCGACGAATATTTTGGGCTAAGTGATTCGTAATTGCTGTGTTTATTGTTGTAATTAGGCATTCTGGATAAGTTTTGAATAAGTATTCTAACGGGAACTGTGTTAGGAAGTTGGAATGAGTCTGGCGTTCGCGCGAAAGCAGGGGGTGGGAAGAGATTTCATTTTATTTTGTAGTCATAAATGAAGGGAATAGATTAGTTGGAAAGTTTTATTTAAGAGAAATATGGGTTTGTAAAACATTTTTCTTGTGGTGAATTTCGTATCGCGATGTTCAAATTGCATTCAAAATGTGGAGTAAATTGAATGTTGGGGTTTCTGGAAATAATTTGGTCGTTCAGTTGACATTAGTGATAAATGCATTTAGTTAACGCAATTTACAATTTGATTGTTAATATTGATCCTATTTTCATAAGTGGCATGGCACAGAATGTGGTATACTTGTAATGTATGAATTTGTAATAAAGCAACTGAAATTAAATCATTGATGACATTTGACCATATGGACGATATCATGGTATTTTCTGTTAATATATAATGCACACTGCGATTTCAGGCGCGGTAAATGTATTTATTATGTTAACAGCAGTTTCATTTAATACTGCTCAAATCGAAGAATATTAGTAAGAATTTCTTTAAGGTACAATAATTTCAAGGGTAATATTAAAAAAATGTTCAGTTATACAAAACTAACACCCATATTGAAAATATGTTATTCTTAAACTTTCTAAATAAATAAACATTTTTTAAATAAATACTGTTTAAAGAACTCATGAATCTTAAAGACAAACATAATTAAGTCCTCTAGTCTGAAACATTTCTCGTTTTTCAAGAAAAAAATCATAAAAGCAAACTAATATAAATTTATTGTTATAAAATAATTCAAACAATTATTCTAAACTATCAAGTGACTGCCGTTTTAAAACTAGTAAGACTTTAAGTCTTTATTATTCAGCAATGCATAGAAATAACGTAAGTGTCACCGAAAGCATACACAATAAACTATTCAATGGTTTATGAAACCATTGAAACCTTTCTGGCGATGTTTATTTAACAACTTACGCAGCGGCAACCAGAACTAGCATATTGCACTTTTTCGCTGCTTCCGTTTCGTTTTCATTGAACAAATTCTCACCCCACTCGCGCATACCTTATTCCAAAATGAAAATTTCACTTTACATTCATACGCTAAAAATACGACAAGATTTATTCTTCCGCATTTTAAGTGACATTTGCCGCATTCATCTCGTTTCACTACATAGTTCAATGTTGCAGATTTCTACTTTTTTCGAAGCTTGCCATTCCGAAAAAAGAATAACGAGCATACATTCGATTGTGTCCCTGTTGAAAAATATATATAAAAACTATTAGACACCCTTCTAGAAATGGGAAAATGTTTGAAAAGTCTGAAAAAACTGAAAAAGTATATCAAAAAGTCTGATAAAAAAATTTAACGGTCCCAATTTTGAATTTTTTTCAGATCTTTCTTGTTCTTATGTATTTGAAAAAATAGGACAATTATGAGTACCGAAGCAGTCTGAAAAAATCTGAAATGGTATGAAAATGTATGACAAATTTTTTTAATTCGGATCTTTCAAACTTTTCAGATTTTCCATTTTTATAAGTGTACTACTAAAATCTTATAGGAACATAAAGACATCTAAAGACTATTCCTATATCTATTTCGACTATTCCTACATCTATTTCTCAACAAGGGATGCACCAAAATGCAATACCCCTCAACGGTTGATAATTACAAAACATTTATCATAAATTTCAGCCGCATAATCGTATTCGACCATAAACAGCTAATTTAATTAGCCAAATCTCGACAAGATTGCATTTAAACCAATCGGCGGCTAATCAATTTTATTACCCATGATAATGTTGTAAATGGAGTTGCAGACAATACCGTTCGGTAAATGGCTCCAACAAATACAATAAGTTTCGAATTCGTCCACAGGTATACTCAGCAACAGGGAGACTGTGCTTCCGTGACTCTCGAGGAAGGCTACCTGGATCTCCGCGCAGTCAAGGAGATCATGATGGACTGTTGCGACCGGGAACACGAGCAGGACTTCCGGGACATCTGCAAGCGGTACAATCTGCCGACGACAGACTCGTGCATGGCACTCATGTACGGGTCCAGTCTCTCCGACAACAGATTCATCTATCTACTTTGCCCGCCGACACTTTGCAAGTAAGTCAAGTGTCGATCGCTCGTGCGCTGTTGCATATTCATGTGCCCCTTAGCCCGACGAAACCCAAATTGGACGAAAAGTATCGGATGCTTGACAGCTTCATTACCACAGGACCATATTTCAGATACGAATTTGAATACGGGACGGTCGATTCCATGGAAAAATATGTCTCAAGTCGCCCAACTTATGAATTTCAAGAATTACTGTAAACAGTTCTGTAAAACTTTAAGGAGGTGTTCAAGTTCTGCTGCCACGGAGTTAGTGTATTTTGTTAATTAGTACAAGCAAATGTTTAATTACTAAATTATTAAATTTGGGTATGCACTTACCCCTTTTTAAACGTAAAACGAGGTTGGTTTTTTAGTTTTTTTAAGGATTTTTAATCATTTTATAGATCCCAGAAAAATGTTTTATCTTAAAAACAATATAATTAAAAATATTAGGATGTAACGAGATGGGTAAATGCCAGTATGGGAGCTATCCGTCTTGACTAACGTCTTAGATAAATACAGAAACAGGTTGTTTTAGAGGAATGTAGATGTGTATTTATTGTAGGAATTATATACATATGGGCAATTCTCTGGAACTTTTAACCTCTAATAATCAAACATTGAAATATTAATATGAATAGCACATTACTATATTTTGATGATTTTTATATCTATTACTGCTTAAATAGGTTTATTTTGATATCGAACATTGAAATTTCTTATGC
>JABFPB010002689.1:0-19295 GCA_022817645.1 Ceratoteleas bidentatus | reverse complement strand
TTATAACGGAAAACACTCCTAACGTTTTAAAAATTGAAACGGAAGTGTTTTAAAATAAGACATGTCTTTTTGCAGTGAATTTTCTGGAGGTTCGCGAAGGACGAGAAAGTTTGAGAGTGGGAAAGAAAAACATTTTGTGGCTTTTTACGGAATTGTGCAAAATATGGAGAAAGTACTGCGAAATGGGGGAAATAATTTCATTGCCCAAGATGCGTTGCTTTCGAAGAGTCTGAGTGATGAAAATCACCGGGGACCGCGAAAAAGGCAATCGAATGAAAAGTTTCACGAGACTCCGGGCATTTGAATTGATGGGCCAGCTGCACGACGGAGACGGTTAATTCGGCCGGGGAAACAGCGTTTTCAATTTCTAACGCCATTTGCAAAGTTTTATTGTTATACGGGGATTTATCAGTCCGCTCCGCTCGGCGCGCTAATCTGCCCGGATTTACATCCGAACGCAAATGTACATTTACATCGTCGGGTCTATTTATATGTGCTGTTGTTGTCTCGAAATAAAGCGATTGTTTCGCTTAATTCTCTTGCCAAATTTTTCAAATTCTTGAAAAAATGAGAATTCCTCTTCTTGACTTATCCTATTTTGAAATTCGCTAAAACGCGACCGACTTTTCCGCCCCTTCGGCTGCATAATTCAACGCACCTCAAAAGCCGCGCGCAACTTTTGACACGCGGCGTACTCGCGACTAAATAATTCGCCCGGTTTCGCACTTTTTCGCAACGCGCGCTCGATCAAAAATCGGTCTCGCATTAATGTAACCGCGCGTGTTGCACAGTGCCGCTGAATTGTTCAGCGCGCTCATTCCGAAATCTCGCAGGCCGCTCCATTATTAACCCGCGTACGTAATCGAAACGCTTGTCGGGAAGAGCGAGCGGAAAAGCGTCTGGAAATAAATCAATCGACGTTAACGACGACGAACGGGGCCGGAAAAAAAAACGCGGCGAATAAATAAATAAATGAGTGTACGAAAAAAAAGAATCGACTGCGAATGAAACGTCAATCACGCGGTCCGATTCGGGGTATCTGGGACAATGGATGGGAAGGGGTGGAAAAAGAGATAAAAGAAATGAAGGTATATGTTGTGGGAAAAAGCAACAATTGCTATGTTTTGGCAGGGAATTGTTAGCTCGTTGACTCTATCGTTTTGTATTTGCTAGATGGAACGTTTTTGCGCTGGAAATGTAGAAAATAGGAATAACTAAGATACATGAGTCGCTTTTTGCAGTTTTCAGTTTTGCAATATTGTGAAATGCATCCTCCAGTAAATGAAAACATAGGTGTTATAAGTATTGTCATAAAATATAAAAATAGGTGTGTTTATTACATTTCTAAACATCGTTTTCGGTACTTTGTACAAAATACTATTTTAATTGTAAATAAAAAAATAAATACAATATATTATTCAACTTGCCTCATTTAGAAAGCCTTGAATACATTTTATTCTTGTTATAAATAAACTAACTTGATATATCTCACATATTTGTCATGCTCTTATTTTACAGCACTGACCAAATTTTACATTTGTTGATTATTTATTTACACTTTTTTATATTTATATATAAATTCAAATAAATGAAACGTTTTTTACAATCACCTGTATTTGTTAATAAGTTATTTTGGCGACTCAGTAGTAGCTAGAGTGTTTTTATTTTGCAAAACTTTTGAAAAAAAGGACAATTTTGCAAAACTACAGAAAAAATATACTTTTACAAAAGAAGTGAACATGTTTAAGTAAAAATATGTGACTGAAAAGATATGTAATGTAAAGCTGGAATGAAAACATTATTTATTACACTGTAAAAAAAAGATCTTCAGATTTTACACAATGTGAGTTTTCACTATGCACTCTATGAGTAAAATTTACTCAAAATTATAAGATAACATAATGTATATAATAAATTAATACTTCCATAAAAACAAATATAAATGCTTCAATTACTTTGCCTATAAATACATATATAAATAAATAAGTTCTAAGTTCCATCCACTACAATGGACAAATTTAGCCTATCAATTAAGGTTAGGGTTAGCAAATTAAATGTAAATAATCTCTTTCGACTGATACTTTATAAAAAACCTAACCTTAAAGCAGAAACCCACTATATCTTTTTTGGTGACGACGTAACCTTCAAGTTCATTTTGGCTGGAAAAATTGATACCATTATTGGAAAAATATTAAGATAAGTTCGACGATATGTGGTGAAAAAAGTTTTCGTTGAAAAACGTCGGTTCCCCGGTGAACGTAAATGCGGAAGCGCACGTAAACACCGGGTCGCATAGTCCGGGTCGGGACTGTTCGATCCGCTTGGGAAAGATTGCACTCGCGGGTCTTCGCTTACGGTTTAAGTTGCTTACGGATCACGGATACCCGCGAAAAGCCGGCATGTAGTCAGTCGGCCGACTCTACCCCCGAGGGCGTCTATTTTTGCAACTTTTCAATTAACGCGCGCAACTTTTATGCCCAACTTCAGACGTCATTTACAATACCACTTGGGGCAATAGGAGACACGAACGCGCACTTATGTAATTCCGGACGAATCTCGCGGAAAGTGGTTTTTCCGGCGTACAGCGGTGGCAAATGCTCGACGCGACATTACGGCGAATGTTTTTTCCAAGTAGAGTACATGTCCCTTTTTCGTAGTTTTATAAAGGAAAAAGTGATTCTACATATTCCATTGGGGAAAGAAAAAAAAAACTGCGAGGGAGTGGAGAAAAACGACTAAACAAGTGGAACAGGCAGTTTTTAGGCAGACTTTACACTTTTTACCACGGTTTTCAGTGGAAGGTTAGGTATTTGAATAAAAAGTGGAAAAAATTCGAAAAAAGATTTGAAGGGGTGAAGAGAAATGACTAAACAAGTGGAACACTCCTCTTCAAGCTGTCTGCCTCTTATTAAATATCAAAAAGTTATCTCGCACATTCTTGTGTTTTTTGTACATCTCATACCCGATGTTCCAAATTTTTTCCGATAAAAAATGTTTAAAAAAGAATCGAGAATATGTGAAACTCTTAAGATTCCTACACTGTATAAACAAATGTTTTGAAAGTGTTCTCCATAAGTTTTAACATTGAAACACTTTAAGTGTTCTCCATTAAGATTCACAGTGGATCACTTTAAGTATTCTAAAAATGTTACAGAAGTGGTATCTGAAGAACACTTGTCTTTTCAAGATTTCTTGGTTTGTAGGTGGCGCCACTCGGACTTATTAATTTTTTATCAACATCGCAAACCCTAATCCTCTTAACTATTCACGATGGAAATCCGCAGATTACATGCGACTAGCTTATTAATCCCTGTAGAGAAACGCTCCTAAATAACGCATTGTCCGTGTTCGAAATTCGTGATTACTGCATAACGGCGGCCGCTCGGAATAATTCAAAGCAAATGTTTATGATGCGCGTCGCAAAAATCCACCTCCGTTCGGCCCGTGCGTCTTGTATTTTATCCGGAGTATAATGCATTTTCTCCGGTTGCTGTTTGCAATTGAGTTATGTACACTGTGCAATTTAAAGTACACCCGCGCGTTTGTAAAACCACTAAAGCAGCAAATACGCCGCCTAAATTCAAAACGTAAACGCACCGTGCCGGAACAATTTGCGTTCAGCTTTGTTCCGTCAATTAGAATAACGATATCGTACCGCCGTTGTTACAAACAGCAACTCTGTCGGGGGCAAATCGGTCTGGGTTGAACAAGTCGACAACAAAGTTTTTTCGACTGAAATAAACGTTTTAAAACGAGTCAAGTGTAGGCTACACGAGAAGTGCGTATGATTATATACATTTCTGAGGCGGAACTCCGTTGCAGCAATTCACTCTGCAGTGTTACAAAATGGAGATGAAAAGTTAGATTTTCTTGAAGATAAGAATCTATATAAGTGACCATAAAATTGTAAATTTGGTCTTTTTTAGAAAGTTGTTGAAAAATGAATTTTTAATTACAGCAATGAAAATTCGACATTTCGTTTATATTTCGATTCATCGAAAGTAATTCATTTATTTTTAAACAAATGTTTTTCGTCAGTTTATACAAATATATCTGCACAGTTTGATATGTTATATAATTGTAACATTTGAAACTGCATATCAAATGTACTTTTCATGCATTGTGAAGTTTCTATTTCTATTATGTGAGTAACACATATGAGTTCAAAAAGGTCCAAAATGAAAAACTAAAAAAGTCGTGACGAGACCTAGCACCTGGGCCGATTTATAAATACAATCCTGAAGAGTGGTAATAGCAATCGCACGCTTATCTGCAAATATATTGCCAAGCGAGTGCAATTACAAAAGAGACAAATTCCGCAGACTGCACCGTTTGATATATTCGAACCGTTAAGAGCTGCGCGTACGTGTGCGCGTTTCAAGTCACGGAGCCGCTCGCTTTAAATGAAATAAATCTCCCCGCAGCAGTTTAAACAGCTACTTTTTTCCACGCCTTATTAAGCGTCCGACCCGGGGCGAAACGTTTTCATCCCCGTCCGCCGTTTTTAATTTCCACCGAAGGATCGCGGTGTCCGCGATCCTTCGCAAAAATTCGCGCAATTATCGCATCGTTGCCCTTTTCCCCGGCGATATTTCCGTACTGCTGATTTTCGTCACTGCAAGGTATCTGGAGTTTTTTTTTCGAAATTTAGTCGATTGAAATTAGATTATTTCAACTGAGTGCTGGATTGATAAAAATAGCCACTGGCGAAAATATCACTTATCACATTTTGCCGCACGCAGTCCGAAACCAATCGACAGGCTATATGTGACAAATCATTGCCGCGGCAAATGCGTGCGATCGACGCCTCGTAGATGATTATCGCGGGCCATCAATATTTCGATTAATCGCGAACCGTTATCGCGTCGGCGCTCCTTATTCCTGGCAAATTTGCACGGCCAAACGTTAAAGAGACGTGAAACATCGTCATGCCGTTATACATTTTACATCAAAACAGTATAATGTTGATGGGAGCGTAAAGTTTACGACTTTCCTCTCGTTCTTACAAGTCGATAGAACTCGAACACGTGTTCGAGTTCTGCAAACAATGTCAAAATTTGGACAGCTCTAACTTCTGCGTCAATTATTCAAAAGGTCGAAAATTGTTTGCGCTTCACTTTCCGAGCGAAAGTGCCAAAAATCGCGTAGATCATTTCCGACGCGATTCGAAATGAAAAAGCGCCGAAAAGTGTCGGTCAATATTTGTACCCCCTGGTCAATGTGGCCGACATTAAACGGCCACGAGATGAAATCTCTATTTCCACTGGTTAAACAAATAAACCGCAATTCAGAGCGCCGCCCTTTGACGGGACGAAAAGTTAATAATTTGGAAAAATGGGGAAGAAGTGCGCCCAATTACCGAACGCAAACGCCACTAAAACGACCCCTTTTTCTGTTTCAGCCGACGAAGCTCAACGTGTACAAGAACGACTCCGAAAGCTGGGATTACACCACACCGACAATAAGTGAGTTACTCTTTTACTCTAGTCGCGCTCTCCTCATATCCATACATACTTTTTAATTCCAGTCATCAGTTTGACACAGACACACACGGGAAGTCAGTCACTCGTAGACACACGCACACGAAGCAACATGGGATTTTTCCCCCCAAAAATTTCTCCTCGGGGGCAAGGGGAGGTGTGTTTTGAATCTTTCTCCTGGGATCAAGTCGTGCCACTGAGATGATTATTCGACGTCAAAGGCACTTGTTGACCCTTGACGACTTGCGTTTAATTGAACGGAAATCTCGTTCCGGGGGAAAAGCGAGACATCAAGGAGAAATGCATTTTTAGGTTAAGCTGCAAAATGAACTCACGTTACAGTCAATTAGAGCAAGAGATTTGATTTGGGTCGGGGTATTTTAAATGTTTGATGTTTAGAAGGTAAAGTAAATTTTGAGATAAATGGTTCCTCTGTCGCAAAACGTTTGGTACCGATTCGTGGCTAGAAATCGAGATTATATATTTATCGAATTTAAATTCAGGGTTAAAAAACGATTTCGTATAACGTAGATTTGCGTGAGAAGACTTTCCCTTTGATCTACCAAAAGTTAGATTCAGTTTCCGCAGGAATTTCGTAAAAACGTGAATGACTTGCTAAAAAATATTTACTCCACGCAAAGGGTCTTGAAAATTCGTAAATCCATAATGCAGAATGTCGTCTTTTCAAAGCCAGCACCCATTTCCATACGAGTAATCTTCGTAACAGTTTAAACCCATTTCCGCGTGTTTGCCGCGTGTAATAATTAATCTTCAAGAGTCAACAAATCCATTCAACGCGCATAAAACAGCGCCACGTTTTACGCCGCCCTCTTTGTATGTTTAAGTAACCCGACACTCGAACCGGCAGCGTTATTTGCAGCAAAAACTGCTCCGTCAAAAACGACACAGCTTCACGACAAAGTTTCCATTTCACTCCACACTGCAGCCAGCCCATCGACTCGATCCAATACTGCCTACACTCCAACACCCTAAAATATTTCTTATCTCCCACAAATTTCCCCGAATTAACCGTCGCCAACTGTATTAGCATTCATGCAATATGCAACGCACGGTTTGGCGAATTAATTTTCTTAGTGTTTACCAGCTTAAGCATACAGTTCGACTACAATATTAATCGCCTGTCGCACGCGGAACATATACAAATTAATCAAACAACATAACAGCAATAACGCTCTGTCTTCTGTAAATCAACAAATCGTCATCTACACACATCAACCTACGAGCGAATGTGCAAAAAAACTCGTCAACTGCGAAAAAATCGCTAGTCGGAAGGGAAACTACGGAGGGAAAAATTGCATAAAAAAGTGCTATGTTTTATAGCAATTCAAGGACGAAGCTCCCAAAACAGTATAAACAGTATATTTTGTAGCAAATTGTGATAAATTCCTAGTAAAAACTTCCACGCAAGGTCAAATAATGCTGTAAACAAATGAAGAGTGAAGAGTGAAGAGTCGCCGGCTGTAAACCTTAAGATCGCGGGTTCGAGACTCTGTGTGGAAAATGTTTTTTTAAGAAATAAAATGTTCGTTTACTATAAAAATATAGTAATTTGAACTGAAAATAATAGAGAAAATTATGAGAAATACTTGTACCAAATACTAAGAGAAGAAACTTCGTCCTCGGAATGCTATATAACATAGTAATAATTAAGACAACTTTTCTCTCCGTATACTTGACGTACGCCACTTTTCATTACGATGTTTACACGCAAAACAATGTGTCGCTACCGATACACAATTATGAAATAAAAGCGTTCGCGAACAAACGGAAAAACAGCGCGAGTGTTTTGCCAGGAACGACGCGACGGAGCGCCGGAGGGGAAAGGGGTGGAACGAGCAGGTCGTCCGTGTCGCGAGCAATAAATTATTTCGGCCATTTTTTCGCGACGCTTCCTCGAGCGGAACAGTCCGAAATACCTATTGCCTTAAAGCGCGCGTAAATCAAACTGGTCGCGAACGCTCCTTTCGAAAAATAATAAACTTTTAACGGTCACACTTAAGGCACGGCGAGGCGCGATTTATCGCGGCCCGGGCATGAATGTTAATTCGCGAAACGACTTTCGACGTTTTTATTGTTATTGTTTTTGGTGGAGGGTTTTATTTGGTCCGTCATGATGGACGGTCTCAGCGAGGTGACGTAGTTTAGAGGAGAAGGAGCGTTGAAAAGTTGGACAGTATGTCGAAGGGTCGGATACTAATTAGCTTTTTATGTTTTTGTAAGAGAGGGGTGGGGATAGTAAAATGGAATTCTTTATTACCATTTCTCGAGCAAAGTTTATGGGAATCGAGGGAAAATGTCGCGGTGGAATGTGGTGATGGTTTTTTAATATGAAATTATTTTTACGTTAGGGGAATTTTAGGACGGATTAAAGTTTTGTGTTACATTGTTTAATTTCGGTTTTTATTAGTATTTTTAAAATAAAAAGTTCTCATTTCTTGATTCTTGATGGGAAGTTGTTCTTAGAGGGAAATAATGGATTTGTTTAAAAAACGTATAGTTATCTTAGATCAAAATTCAATGTAGATCTTACAGAAATATTAATAAGTAATTAAAATCCTTTCTAACTGAATTTTTTTCGGATAGTTTCTACCAAAAACTTCGTACAAAAAGTTTCTACACGAATCTTCGGCGAACTCACTTTTCCTGCCAGGTCCAACCTAATTAGCCCCCAAAACGTTAATTCGCCAATCGGCTTGCTGCCTTTAATGAAATCTAAACGAAACTTGTTTACGCCACTGAGGGCTTTGCGAAAAACTTTTCTAGTTGCTCCTACGGCTAATCGTTTAACCCGTAATCAAATTTGATTCATCTGCGCGACATCAAAAGCCCGAAAACCATAGCAACTTTCTCATGCTAAGTTTTTTCTATGGAATTTGATAAAACGATGTATCTGATCGTGTGTATGACAGATACCTTAATATTTTTTTACTACTGAATGTTTACGTACATTAGTAATTAACACAACATATGTTAAAATTACAGTAAATGCATATATAGTAATGTGTGAGGAAATTATTTTAAAGTAACTCTGGTTACTTTAAGAAGATTGCAACTTCTTATTAGAAAGTTTAATAATTCTATATCTGTGTAATTAAGCAATTGAAATTGTTTAATTACCCAGATTAAATTTACAACTGCATGTAACTTGCAACTGCCAAAAGGCAATCCAAAACAATTTTTCTTATAACTATTCCTAATAGCTATTTTTTAAGTGAATCTTCTAAACATTCTAGTCGTTTTTTTTTCAGTTCAACATTTGCTTAATAAATGTATACTTATAAAAGCGAATTTCGTATTTGTGAATTATTAGGACTTGACACTTTTTGCTCAAATAATATCAGTATTCAAACAACGTTAGATTTTGTTCTATCTGAAAAAAACCTTATTGCCGACTAAAAGGCCATATAGAGTTAGCATCAACGATGTCAATGTTTTGCCAACATTGAAATCACCGTCTTTATATGATGTACATTCACATAACTGTTTTTATACAAAAATAACAGCTATTCCACGATATGACAATATCGTTTATTTATACTCAGTCATATTTTGAACGTTACCTCACGTAGTATTCATCTTAATTTTTCACAGTATATTTCTCTGGTTATGTCCTACATGAAATAACTAAAATATATAAACGATCCACACATGTATTAAATTTAGTAAAACCGCAGTTGACGGCCAAAATCGAAAAACTCGACGCTGACAAAAAATACACGGAACCAACGCAACTCCATATTTCTTAACCAATTTAACAACGTTTTAATTAATCGAATTCGATGTGAATATAATCAAAAGTTAAAGAAACTCTTACAGGCTATAAAATCAAAGTTACAAATCATTTCCCTCGCCGCATTTATTCAAACAATCGTTTTACTATTAATTACTAAAAATAGAGCAGGTCAAACTGTTTATAGCTTTGACATTTAATTTGTTCAATTTCTCTCGATTTACCTAGCAAAAATAAGTAAAGTAAACTTTTCATAAAGTAAACTTTTCATTTGCAGCAACACAAAATACATTTCTTATTCTTCATTTAAACAACTACCCAGTTTTATTTCATTTTGGGCTCTTTTTAGTCGCCATATATTTCATTCCAAACTCATTGCAAAACTGATTGTGCCAGAACCTCCTTAGCACAAAGTCGCCGAAAAAGTGCGTGGAACGCTTACCGGATTGATACGGGCAAAGTTTGATACGGGTCACGTAGCGTGTATCGCAGTTCGGCGGCGCAACAACTGGGGCGCCGGCGCATCGATCGGCCCGACGCGCATCCGGCGTCTAATTCTCGATCCCGTAACCGCGTTTATGCGCCCGCGGAGATTAATGCCCGCGATAACGGCGCTTTAGGATCAACTTCGGGCATTAATTACGACGTTTACAGTCAGACCGGGGCGCTCGCTGCGGTGGCCCGCGATGTACTTATTAATTGTTTAAGATTAGCGCCGAATCATGAGTTACGGGGGACGCGGGAGGGGGCGCGTTTTTGCCGTTCCGGGGGGCGGTTATCGGAAATGGCGGAGATAGGAGGAGCGGTGATAGTCGGGAAATTATTGGCTTCGGGTAATGGGAGAGTTGGAAGTGTGGAAATTTCGGGCAAAATGTTTTGGATGGATCGGGGTTTATTACATTGAAGGGAAATCGAAAAAAAAGATGTTAAAGATTGTCGTTTTGTCGCTTAAATACAAATGGTTTATATTGAGAAGTTTGTTTTAATGTGGAAAATTGTGAGGAAAAATGAAGGTATCCAGGTAAAAAT
The DNA here is from genome assembly GCA_022817645.1 of Ceratoteleas bidentatus. Classification (NCBI taxonomy): domain Eukaryota; kingdom Metazoa; phylum Arthropoda; class Insecta; order Hymenoptera; family Scelionidae; genus Ceratoteleas; species Ceratoteleas bidentatus. The sequence continues at coordinate 9,035 of JABFPB010002689.1, read as the reverse complement.
ACAAACTGTTAAAACAATATTATGACATATATGGGATTTTCGATATATATATTGAAAATATGATATATGCTGTACATATGTGCATATATGCATCATATCTGCGCCATATATGTTCATTTTACCTGGGTTACCAGTTGAATTATATATTTAAAATAATGTGTTTCATTAATTATCCTGCTGTGTTTTTGAGGTGAAGGAAATGTTAAGAAATGTGCTATCAAGATTGTAAAATTGGAAGGAAACTCGAATTGATAGTTTTGTCGCGCCAACACGCAAACCTAATGTTCAGGATAATTGTACATTCGGTAATATACAATTGCATTACATTGCGACAACATATTCCGTCGGTTTTAGTCGTAATTTATGGAAAACCTTTGTGCTCCTCGCCCTTTCACCGGATCTCGACGCCTTCCGTTGCATTGTACGGAAATAGAACGCATCTCGCCTCCTGAGTGGGTTACGCTAACCCGGAATACCATTTAGGACTAGAATTCACTTTTTGGCTTCGGAGTTACGAATTTTTTGAAGCAACAAGCATATTATTAAGAATAAAAATAAAATTTTTACAGACTCATAGAATAATACTTTGCAATGATACTTTACTTTTTAATAACAATTTCACGAAACTCTCATTCCTTTATTCGACAAGATGCATTTCTGGTTTATAGACAGAGAGTTTCTCAACAATTTCCGCAAAAGCTGTTCAGAAAAAAATTTGATTTACAATTCTTCCGGAAACTCTGCCCAATCTTTTGACGAATTTCCTGCAATATCGTTTTATATTTTTTGAAGTTTCATATTTTTGGATGGGTTATTCTCACTGATTTCAACGGTGCCAAGTATTTCGAATTCCATCTAAGACTATTTTTTAGCCGAATTCTCCTAATCGACATTCTGTCTTCTGGTAATTTTCACAATTTTTCCAAAAATTTTTCTATAAACTTCACAAACCTATCCAAACATGTCCTAGATTCTCTAAACACAAAAACGTTCATTTATTAATTTTATCTCAACCTTTCTTCTTCTTTTTCAAAAATCATTGATTTATTCCTCAAAATATCACAAGTACACTTAACTGCAAACAATTATTTTTCTCCTTTTCCAAATGTACATACAATTTGAACTTCCTAACATCACTGCAACATTTTATATAATTAAGGACTCCATAGCCTTCCCTTAAGACATAAACTTTACTCGTATCTGACCACAAACTCTTTCTTCCCAAATTATTTTCCAACTAAGTATTACAAAATTACAAAATATCTTATTTCCGCGATATCTGCCTCAACTAAATTAGCCCAACGACATTCCTTCTATTTTTACTTTAATTAATTAACCTAACCCACGTATCCTTACCTAATTTTCTTGATCAAACTAATTTAATTAAGAAAAAGTTTAAAAATCCGGTTGGCATTGGAAATTAGTCTCATTTCCATTTACCCCAACCCGATATTTTTCTCACCATAAACCTCCCCCTTTTCCCCCTGCGGACTCGTCCAAAAACAGATTGCCCGCAACCCGCCGCAAACTCTGCTCCAAAAACACAATCCGTCTTGCCCGTCTCGCAGCCTCTGGACTCCGCAAAACGACAAGCTGCCCGGGGCCGTTAATCTTAGTCGCGCAGCCCGATGTAATCGATGCCGCAAATAATTCGCAGCCACTTTCACGGTCAACGCAAACCCGTCTGCTTCCGGCACGGGATGGCAACAATGTTGCGCCCGTTTCACGGCGCGGATTAATCATTGCCGGCGATGCGCAATACCCATCTTATCTCGCGCGCCCCGTCACTCCGGCTTTGATCTTTGATCTATTTTCACGCTCCGCGGTGGGCTCCGAAAACTCGGAGCCTATCGCGAATCGCGTTATTCGAATCCCGCGAATAGACATTTCGCCGCGGAATACGTTACGACACTTTACTTGATTTTTAGAGACGATAAGAGCGCCATCTAGATCGTAAGTTTTGGGTCGTAGAATTGTCTAAAAGTGATTAAGTTTGCATTGCATTTCATCTTGTCTCGTTAGGTATTTAAAAGGTTAGTTATTTAAAAGTTAGTTATTTTTATATGAACTGTCAAGACTAATTAATATTCCTCGTTTGCATGGTCCAAAAGTTCGGATTCACAGGAAAAAATGTCAGAGTTGGATTTACATGGGCTCCATTTTGAAATAACATGAATTCTAACCTTACCAATGTAAATCAATGTAAATTTTATATTGAGGGAATGTAAGCTTAGCATTTTACGGTTAACATTTTGTTAGCGTAACTAGTATTATTTGTCTCCGTAATGTGACCACGAAATCGGCGTTGCCATCGTTTGTATCGCAGCGTATAACAATGCCGAAATTGCACGGCGAAAAAGTGCTGCGGCGAGATTACGTTTTAACGCGTTTCGAGCGCCATCTTCCGGCCGATAATTTATTTACGGGGTCTCGGATTAATTATTTTCGCGCTGTTCGTCTTGCGAGAGAACCGCTTTTTTCGCGAATGGAACGTTAAAAGCAACGGTATGCGCTCGGCGTAATACTTTTTAAACGCGACCTCGGGCTGCATAATTATGAAGGAATTTGTGTAACGCGCCGCTTCAACGTTTTTGGATTACACATTAATATAGTCCGGGGTGAAGAGGGGCGCTGTTCGTTAGTTAAGGGGAGTGCGGTGGAAATCGGGCTTGATGTTTTTGCGGCGGCCTTTTTGCGGTCAGCGTTTCTCCGAGGAAGAGCTTGATTGCGAGGGTTGTAAGGCCGCTTTGGGGAGGCGGATTAAATGGGAGATTTGAGATGGAAAATGTATCCGAAGGTGTAATTAAGGGGTTTAAGATGTTGGGGGAGGTTTTTAAGCTGCGGCTTGTTAAAGTAGTTTGGTCGTCATAGACGCTAGTCAAAATAAAACTAATCAAATCAGCAACCATTGATGTGAAAAAATGTAAATAAAAAGCGAAAAGTTAACAGAAAGATTTCAAAATTTCGTAGTAGGCGTTTATTTCGAACTGCCTACTATCAATTTTTAAAACAAATCACATGTTTATGATGTTTTCACGTGTGATAGAATTTATTTGACGTTTAAACGAATGTTGGGGGTTTTCTCGAAGTGTTCCTAGGTGCCTAAATGTTTTCACATAAGAGAACCTGAGATAAAGTGTAATTTTCGAAATTAATTATTTCAAAATTTAATCTGTCGAGGGAGTGTTTTGAGCACTTTAATACTTAGAAACTAATAGAAATTCTATTAAAATATGTATGATTTAGAATAAAAATCAACGTATTTTATCTGACGACCGAACTACTTTAAGGAGAGCGACGGTGAATTGTGTGGCGATGAAGTGGTTTGAGAGTGACTCCTAGTCAAACAGTATAGAAGATCGTCAATAAGTATTATCTCGGACGTGAACTTTTCGAGGAGGTCATTAAAAATGACCTTTTACGAGCCATTCAGTCGGTTTGCTTTCAGGAGCTTACGGTGATTTTTTTATTTTGGGTATAATATTGGTTCCGTCTTACTTAAAAGTGAATGACGGAGTTCCCTTAATCTGAGTAATTTAAATTGAAGGATGTTTCTGATGGGGGTTTTAATATTCAGAGTTTAACTTTCTATATCAAAATATGTTGCAAAGATGATGAATGAGGAAACTGGTCGGGTATGAAATATAAGTCTATAAGTATTTTAAAGAATCTCTTCTTCAATCATTTTCTATTTTTAAAAGCATAGTACACTAAACTTATGAAGCAAATTCATGCCATATGTGCTACAATAGTATGAAGTTTTTAGAATAACGTTGCTAGAGAACAAATTAATGTTTTCATAGCATATAGTCTTGTAAAAATTATATAAAACTTGTAGCTATCAAAACGTATTTTTATATCATTATACCAACGATAGAAAATTCTGTCAGATTTTGATGATTCAACATTGATTATCCCCTGTTGACACTATCATTAAAAAAAAGTCATTAAAAATCATTAAAAATCTTTAAATCTATTTTTTGTGTATTAACTACATTAAATTTAAAAAAGATAAAAAACGACTTTTGATCATTTTGATCAATTTCTCATCAAAAGTATCAAAAACGTAATCATAAACTGATTTCAAAGTATACCACTTTAAGATCCCAAATCCAATTTTTTTTTTTTTTTAATACCATAATCTATATTCGAACTTTCTTCCCAATGTACACCTCCACCCCCAAATTGTTCTCCCCCGGCGCAACAGCTCGCATAACTCGCGGGTTAATGGCGCGAAAGTAACGGTCAAAAATGGGCTCGGTGCTGCGGCCCGAAATCCGCGGCCGATCAAATTAGCCCGGCCGCCTGCGTACGCATTCGCGACGCCCCGCGCCGCCCACTCGCGCACTTTGGCAGCGCCGATCTCGTGGCATGCCAATCGGCGGACGCGCGCGCCCCCGATCCGGCCACTCCTACCGCGGCGACGCCGATTTGTCTGCCGGTTGACAAATTAATTGACCGCGAACCGAAAAGTCGCCGGCGAATTTCGCGTTGCGTCACCCGCCGCTCGTAATTATAGTCGCGGCCAATCGGCGCGTCCAATCCTTTGTCCGAGCGAATCGCGCCCCCAAATAAATCGGCCTTTGTCGCGGTTGCGCCGGATCCGCGCGATTAGCCGGAGACGCGCCGGAATTCTTTTGTTCCGACGGGCCAAGGGGAGCTAAAAAGGGAGACGATCGCTATTTTGGGGAATGCGCATTTTCGGCTTGTTTCGTGTCTGAGATGAAGTGTCTCGAGTGAAGACTTTTTTGTGTTAAATGGGTTTTAGGTGTCGGTAATGGGTGTCAGATGTCTTGACGAGAAAGAGGTAAAAAATGTGGATGTCTCGTGGAAAGATAGATGATTTTAATAGTGCAGCATTATTTGCTTTAGCTACATTAATGCATTAATTTATTCTTCTTTGTATGGTGGAAGCTAATTTGGAGGAGAGTTGGGTGATGAGGGTATTTTGAAACGGAATAGAGAATGTGGATTGAACTTGTAGCTAGGTTCTTTTACAGAATTTTTCGTAGGGAATGTATGAAAAAGTTATCGAGACGTAAAGAATGTCTTAGTTGAAAACGCCCTGTAAAAAATAAGATAAATGATAGAAAGTAATTAAACTGCCAAATTTCCAATTGACTTTCGCTGTGTATTGCAATAGCAATTGTTTTGACGTATCACGGTTAAGTCTATTTCTTACAAGAAATAAGGACTATCTCCAGAAATACAAAGAATTAGAGAGCAATAAAAAGAAATACAAAAAAATATAAAAATATTCGTAGACATTCAAAATTTTCTATTACTTTTCATTTCTTCCAATTGGCTTTTTTTATTACTTATTTTTTATAGGGCAGTGTAAGCAAGATAATAAATTGGAGTTTTAAGTGAAAATGGAGGTAACTTGTAAGATTTTGTTTATTGACATTTCATCTGACAAACTCGTCTCATTAAAGTAATTATGTAAACTGATTTACCGATGTTAGAGTCTTTATTATTTATCAATTAATAATTTACTTTTATAACTTTAATTACAATCCACTGAAAAATAAAACCGAACAAATAATATCGTAATTGTAAGTGTGCTAATCTTTAACTACTATCGTAGTGCATATAACGGCAAAATCCAATGTAGATGTAAACACAATTTATAAAATTGATTGAAATTTTATTAATGTCTTAAAACGTATTTTACACATAAAGGTATACTAAAAAATATCACCAATGAATATTATCATTTTGTCAACAGTACTTTAATGGAATGTGATTATATCGCTGTCCAATCAATTGCAGTTGATTGGAATCGCAATTAAAGTACTATATAACGTATCGCAGCAGAAATGAAAATATTTTCAACATATGTCGTAAAATCACTTTGCAATGCTTCAAAAAAGCAAATTTACGCTTTTTTCGTTATATTGGTAGTTGATAATGTAAGATATCTTAGAAGTCTTCTGTTTGTGTCAGCAAGATTTACCGTTCGTAAGGGTTCCTATTTGTCAGAATAGGAATGTTACTCTGTGATAATAATTATACGTACTTTTTCTTACAAAAACATTGAGAAAACTAGATGGTGATTTCTGAAGAAACTCAAGATTGAGTTTCTTCAGATTTTCTTGCTGTCACATTGTGAAATCTGTTCCTCTGAAAGTCATGTTGCGAAAAAACTGATTTTCAAGATTTCTGAATCTCCAAGATTTCTTTTACTTCATAAAAAATTCATTTATTAAACAACTCGAAGCTTACAAAGTATAAAAAATTCATCTGAAACTCCTTTTGTTATAATTTAAGTTTAATTTATTCACACTTTGGATGAAAAATGGAAGGGTGATTTTTCCGTAATTTCCACAAACTCTAAAGTGCCTTTCCAAAGGCAAAATTATTGCACAGGCTTTCCTTTAAAAGTTACTACTTTCTCATTTATTCAAAACCTTTCAAATGTTTTCATTTACTTTGTTTTCACGCGCAAAACAAAAGAGCAAGTTTCGGCGCAGCTTCCGGACTGTTTCTCTAAGTTCTCTAAATTATGAACTAAATTCAGCAGCTTTCAGAAAATTTATAGATACCCTCGCAGCGCCCCGGGTCGGTCGAAATTCGAGTCATAAACAAAGCCCGTCAAATGGCGACCAAGAAATCGACAACTTGGAAAATTTGTAACAGCCATTTCGCGCAACATTTCTCCCCGTTGCATCGCAGTATCCCATCAAATCGTCGCCCGCCAGTTATTAATATCTGCGAAATAATGACGGGCATTGTAAACTGCGTCATTCACTGTTCACAATAAAATTTACAGTATCGCCATCGACATTAACAATCGGCCCTGTAAAACTTATCTCCCGACTTGTTCAATTTACGATTAAACTTGCGATATTACACGCAAACTACATCGTCGTTAAACTTTGACGAAACAACGTGCCAGACGTGATATTTTGCTACGTGAAAACGATCTCGTTACATCCTAAGTACATCGCGGACTTCCGAATTCAAAAATTTTAACTTGACTAAACTTGTTGACTTTTACCGTCTCGTTACGCGACTAACGCCACCTCGCGGAATTTCTTATTAAGCAATTTACTCGGAAACTCATTCTCCCCCGAAATCGCGGGGTAATAAAATGAAATCAATTTTTCCCACTCACAATCTCAGTATCCCATCTCGCCTCATATCGCCGCGAATCTCTTTCTCCTCGACATTTTAATTGAAACTAATTTCCCGCGTTAAAACGACGTGATATTATTAACCATATCGCCGACATCTGTTGTCCTCGTTGCGTCGCAAAAACCTGCAACCGAATTACGTTGCATCGACGGCCGTCGCATTAATTCGCGAAATTCATTCGAAAATGCAAATCAACGGGTCTTTTTGCGCGGATTATTTGAACCTTAATCAGACCGACTAAAGCCCGACACCTGAACACGCGGTTCGATTTCTGTCGGCACGTTCACGTCGCATTAAACCGTATCGCACGCGAAATACTTGTTGCAAATAACTCGCCGCATCCGGCGAATTTAGCGGAATTAATATTAACGTTGCGATTAAGAACGGCAATTATTTTGTCGCTTCTTCCTCCGTTTTTTCTTCCGCATATTGCGAATTTTTCGGAACGCGAAAAAAACTGGCAAAAAGAATAGAAATCCGCGCCATTTTTCGCGGATGTATCCACATCTTTCTCGTCAATAATACATTTCGTCATTTTACTACACACGAGAATGTTCAACGCTATTTCTACGTAGAAACATTTGGGGCGATACATGTATTTTTTCAGCGATTTAAAAAAACACGACAGATAAGTCAAATCGAAAACGCTCCATCCAACTTCTAATCCCGTTTACGCACTCCATCGATAACTTCCGCTAACCTTATCCGAAAAGGCTTTCTGCGCAATTTCCCGAAATGTATCACACACGCACACATCCGTACATAATCCGCGCGTTCATTTTTGCCGTACAAAAAGTCGATTCCATACATACTTTTCCGAACAGTAAACCGTGAAATATCCGTCGCGTCTGCCTCCGCTTTTACACTGCATAAACTGCGATGCGGCGGAAAAAACGATCGGGATGGTAATTCCGCGCTCTAATCCGCGAGCGGTCGATCCCGGAACGGACGATCAGTCACGCGACTAATAATGCGGAAAAGTTGTAACAATGACGGCGGCGACGCGAACTTGAATGCAATTTTTGAGGGGACTCATCGGGGGCTCAAAGTGTTAAAGCGCTACGTCGCTCTTAATTAATGTTCGTCCCAGTTTCTCAGACCGCGCTGATCAATTCCGTCGAGAAATTTGCGCGCTCGACGCTAATGTGTGTCATTACCCGAAAATTCCACGGACCACGTCGCACTCGTGGCGCGGCGATAATAATTACCGACCGGGTAGACAGTCGAAAAATTTCGATGTTTTACATCGGTTTGACAGTGAGGGAACGCGCGGGTCCGAAGACAAATTTATTTCCGTTTCGGCCGTTTCGCAGCGAAAACAAGTGTTTTATAGTAAAACACTTCCTGTCTCCAATTTTAAAACATATTTTAGTGTTTTGAATTTTAAACTATCTTTGAAATGGTAAAAAAATCAAAGTGTTTTACCAATGTGTTTTAAAACACAAAAGGTTTCTAAAACACTTATAAAACACGTAGTTTTTGCAGTGTTTTCGCGACTGTCTCAAAGAGGCTGGAAAAGAGCCATTTTAGTTTGATTTTTAGTTGTGGATCGGTTCATGGGAAAATTTTATGACCAGGTAATTTTTTCTTTTCAAACTTGTTGAAAAACAAGTTCAATGCTTTAGGCGTTGTTGGGTACAAGAGTCATAAATGAACATGTGCTGAGTAGAATGCGTTTTAAGTTTGAGACTTTCAAATCATAAAATAAGTGATGTTCTAAAATTTTGGGTAACTTTCATCGTGTCTTAAAACGAAAGTTTGTAAGTTTTTGAAATGAGCAACTTAAATATCGTTTTCTTGGCATAGGTATTACTAAATTATTCTGAATCATTATGTCTGAAGCACTAAGACTACAAGTAGTCGACATTTGAATTAAACCTTCTTAAGAAATATCGAGT
>JABFPB010002688.1:0-19297 GCA_022817645.1 Ceratoteleas bidentatus | reverse complement strand
CTTCGCGCATTGAAACAATGCAAGCAGGAGAGAGAACGCTTCAGTTGGCGTTCGATCTCCGGTATATAGTGTCACGTTCGCCCTCCGGGGGGCTTTGCCTCGTCGGGTCGCGTCCGCGACCCTTGATATGAATGCTGTAAATTCATAATTCGTTGTTTTATTTTATTATTAATAAAATTGTTTAATTTAATAAAATATACTGAGATTTCACCAAAAAAAATCCCGCCTCCAATGTATATAAAAACAGTTTTTTTCTTATTTTGGTTCGCATTATGCTGCTTGAGTGCATCTCACTGTGCACTACTTTCTCACAAGCATACAATATTTCGGCCCGTAGCATATATAGCACCCAAAGATATTTAATTGCAATGAAGTGTGCGAATCGGTGAATATTAGATTAGGTTAGGTTATGTTAGGTTAGCTTTTAAGAATCCACCAGCGAGAAGTGCACCTGATACCAATATACATATTAATTAAAATTAATTATACGTATATAAATCATAAAATAATTTATAAATTATGTTCTGATGTGTGAAATCTGTTGAACGAATAAGGTGGATGACACAAATCTATAGAGGAATACTTTCATATTTTCTTTTTTTTAATTGTACCTTCTGATGGAAATTTTTACCAAACTGCTTGAGATTAATAATCGATGAAAGGATCAAAAACTCAACAACTTTTGTAAACATTGTCATAAACTCTCTATTTGTTTCCCTATTAGTTTTACACACGATTTTTAACGGTTCGGTAGTTGTTGCACGAGTAATTTTTACCAAACTGTATATTATTAATGACTAACTTAATCCTTATGTCCCCAGTTTACTAAAGAGTTCGGTAAAAGTACTCGAACAATTTGTGATATAGAGTTGAACTTTTTTTTCCGTGTTCGCATAATAAGTCGAAGATTTAAATTAAGTGAACATATAATTTTTATAATTAACCACATTTATAGATAATTGATAATTAATTTAGTTGACAAATGAAATTGTTAAGAAAAGCAATAAATTGTTGGAATAACAATGTTTGATAAATGTAGTGCAACGCAGGTCATTAAATTTACAATGCACTGGCTAACGATGTAGAAAACCCGTCGATAATTTCGCATAAATCCGGTAATATGATACAAAGCTTTTGAACGTATTTTCTAGAATTTTGCAGCGTACGATAAACATACTGACGTGTTCGTCAATGCAAATAGTCGTGGACATGCTAATTCGTATATCCTGATTGAATAAATCAACGAAACGTATTTTCGGAGGGACAAGGTGTGGAGCGAAATTCTGAACGTAACCGCCCACCCTACGATATACGCATATAAATGTATGTAACGTACACAATCGAAAAAGCAAACAAATGGTTTATTTGATTACGATTCGGCGATAGTTATTTTTTCTCCGAAATATTGTTTCGCAACTTTCGACGGCATACTCGCGGCGGTTTCGCGCGTCCGACCCTCCGACCGAAAAGTTATTCGTTACTTTCAATTAGCGCAAAATCCGAAACTGCAGCGCGCTTGTAAAAATGCTAATTTGAGCGCCAAACAACTGCATCAATCCTGCCTTTAATTGGCCGCCTTCAATCCCTGAAAGCGAGATTGTTCTAAAACTGATTGCCGTGCCCATAAGCGTCGACGTTGGACCTTTTTTCCCGTCCCTCTCAACGTCACGATAATCAAGATTGCAACTTTTTATTTCAACGTCGCACAGTTTAGATAGATAATTGACGAACTTGTTTTGATTTTAAACAATAATTGGCGATCCTCGCGATAAGCTTGTTACACGACCGGAGGACGAAAACGAGAATGTCGCGCTGTCCATATTCGAAGAGCCGATAATTGCATTCTTTAGACACAGGTCAGACGTCCGATCTGGCCGACGTGATTGCCGGGTGCGGTCTGTTCAAACTTTCAGGACTTGTGATTCTATTTTTTTTTCTTTTATTCGCTCGTCTTCCTCCCGATCACTTTTGTTTGTTCATTATTATTTTTTCCTTCCACGCGAGTTCCTCGTAACGCAGATGAAGCCGTTTGATTTCAAATACATTTGCATTTTGATATTTCACGGGTGAGAGTGAAACGTGAACGAACGAACACGAAAGAATCTTGAATAACAAACATTCTCGCGTATCGAAGGAATAATCAAGAAATCCGTTCAGCGTGTTTTTGTGCGAAAACGGATGACCGACTGACGTATTTTTGCGTCAAGTGAAATCGAACGAACCAAGCTTCGCATCCAGACTCATTTGCGACTCGAAAGTCGCGCAACTCCCCTTAAAGCGAATAAGAAACTATTTCTTGAGGCTGACTGAAAATCATTTACGTTCGAAGTGCTTCAGTAAACACATCCAAAGTCATTGGACAAAATACAACCTCCATGCCGACCGAGGCAATTTCGGACACTCCAGCAGTTAAAGAGTTACGATATTCAGTGGAAGACCTTGTTTAACACGTAACCATTATCTTCGCCTGTTTATCTCTTTTGATGCCAAACAAAAAAGGAGCCAATTTCCGTGCGAAAAGAGATTGGAGTGCGCCGGTCGCGCGAAGTTGAACCAACTGTTGAATAACGGTGTAAAAAAGTAATAATAAATTCAGATTTGTAGCACCGTCGATGTTCGAGTTTTGCATGTGACAGTGCACACCCGAAGCGCAACAGTACGTGCAGTTTCCACGTTATTTAACAATTCATCAGGCTCGTAAAAATGCACACTTCTTCACTTCTCTTAGAGCGCTGCGCGCTAAAATACAACACCGTAAAAGTACGAAACAACCGGGTTAACATTCAAATATTAAAACGGCGCGCAATTAACGGGCGGCGTTTTGCAGCGACTGTTTAATGGAAGTAGAAAGGGAGAGATCAATTGGTTCAACCCGTCAGCGCGAGGAAAACAAAAGCAAGAGCGCGCGAAAAGAAACTGAAAATTAAGTTAGCATGTTAATAAAAATTAATGAAACGTGTCGCCGCGCGCAATCGCGGAGGATGCGCTGGAAATTTCGCCTGATTATTAAGACAACTACGACGTAATAAATGGTAAACATGACAGTGAAAAATCGTTGATCCGCGCAATTCCGAAACTGTATGTTCGTATTAATAAACAAAGCCATTCGGCGCTGTATGCTTTAACGATGATAAGTCAAATACGGGGATGATGAACGACGCGCGGAATATTCGTAATCATCTATACTTCCGTAACTCGCGTCTATGTACGTTAGGTTGTCTAGCGTAGGCGTTCCGAATAGGAAAAGCTATTTCAACTGCGCCTTAACGATACGAAGACTCGAAGCGCACTAATCTAATGACACGAGTCAGCCCGACGTGCAATTCCGCCTTTCTTTCTGCCGCAACTTTTAACTGCGACTTCCGTCGGTTAATTAACAAATTGCCGTAGCCGGCGAATTGCTCCGGCGATTTTTGCGCCGATTTTTCGGCCGACGTGGCTTTTCGCAGCTGGCCTCCGGAGCCTGGTGTGCCGCCAGACTATCTTCGCCGCGCATTCCGACAAGCAGTGTTATGGTCTCGCGAAAGTAAAGGCACAGTCTTTCGGCTTTAATGCGAACTTTTGATGTACTCACTTTAGCGTTCCAGCAGCAGCTGCGACGAGAAGTTACTTTAGCTCTGACTGGGTAGCTTTGCGAAGTCTCTGATATGGTGCGCGCGTATCGTTCCGAAGTTTCTTCTTTAGGTGTATTTTGGCTGAAGAATGAATTACTCGGTGCACTATGTCACGCGCGAATCCCAAATCCACGATTCGTTTGGTAAAGATTGACCGATTGGCACTTTATTGTGCAATGGCGGAGCAGATTGGTAGAAAACCTATTCGGGTTCATGAGCTTAGTATAAGAACAAAAGTTGGTTGTCGGATACTAAAAGTTGATATTAGCGTAATGTATCCTTTAAAGCCATCTACTAATCTGGGAGATTAGTAGATGTCCTTACGAGATCCATTATCGGAACAATCATCGAGTAGTGATAATGATGTATACTCAGTCAACGGTTGGCAGAACATCGGCAAAACGTCGGTTGGATGATTTCAGTTGTTACAGAAAGTTTGATAATATCGGAACAGAGTAAAACATTGTTACATCCCGAAGTTGGCCCTATTGTCGTCCAAGGGTCTATCGATATTCGTCGATATTGGTGCATTATTGAATTGTTTTGTTTTACCTGGACTACAGCAAATTATATTTACGATTGACGGGTTCAACTTTGCGCCTTTAATGCAAATTAAACGGCCGGAAGGACGGAACTTGGCATTGTTCGAACTGAGTTGGCAATTCGGTCGATTAGTGTCTTGGAGGGATTTATTTCGGCGAGCTGAAGTGGAAATTTGTGATCGATTGGATGCGTAACTCAATTTTTCAGATGTAAAGAAGTTTGTAATGCATCGGGATATAGGGGTTAGCTTTGGGATTTTGTGTTGTTGGCCTGCGAAATAAAACGCCTTGTTGTGTTTCTTTGAACAGTGAAAGTCGGAAAAAGTTGGGCAACTTTAACATTATATTTGGTAGCGGACACACGAAAGTCGTAAGAATGCATCTTGCGCTGAAAATTAGCAAACTATTTATGGAATCAATAACTGTTGCGTGACGAACTTCTCGAAAACATGATTCATGGGTGTTTCGTGTAATTCGTTTGAGTATTTTTATATAAACCGTCCTATATACCATTTCGTGCGCCGAGAAAAAATAATAATCATTAAATTACATTCTTGTAGCAATAAATAATTTGATTTCTTGTAGCAATAAATACATTGATTTTGAAATTGCTGCGAAAGTTTAATTTAGTACAATTAATCATCTCGAAATAGCTTTAACACATTTCAATTCGAATCTCATAAATGCAACGTCAAAATCTCAAATGTAACGCGGAATAATATAAACGACGCACGAAGCGTCGAACGTTTGTCAACAGCAGCAAGCAATTTTTTACCGTTTTCGATGGCTCATACACACGTTGCACGTCGTTCAATAATTTGTGGCATCAATACATTTGCATCGTATAGTGGAACAAAGCGATGAGAAGCATTCTCAAGTTTCTTCCGTGCGGTGCAGTAAGTGCAGTCGCATGCTTCGGATGGCGCACTTACCCGCGCGCAGTCCATTATTTCATCGACCTAGACTTAAGAGGTGTGTACCCGTGTAACTACACGTGTATATAGATTTTTACGATGCAAATCGACTGTATTATAACACGTAACCTTCTTGTTCTCCCCCTGTTTTTTATTATCTTCGCCGAGCCATTGAAACGTACGTTAGCATAACGCATAATTCTTCAATAAATATATACATACGGTACGATCAACACTTGTTGCAGTATGTTTAGCCGTCCGAAACTACGTTGCCGTTTGTACCATCGGCATGAGAAAAAAAGCCGACGCGCTCATTAAATATTCAGAATTTGTTTTATACGTGTTAACATCGCGCGCATTACCGTTTACACAGCATCGTTTTGTAATGTCAAGTGGGAAAATTGCATAGCGCCGCGCAAACGAATCCGAGCTTTTTCCAAACACTCCAATACAAAAACCGAAAAACGACACAAAAATCATACGACCAAGAGTCGTCGTTCCAAACGACTTGCGGGTTCTCCTGAACACGTTATCCTTCAATTATCGCCTTCCATAAAAACCGCGGAATAATCACGTCGAGCGCGTTTTTTTCGGGCCCCCGGACGTTAATGGTTCGCGAATGAACAGTCGACGGAAAATATTGTTTCGTTTGCGGAGCGGACGAATAATTATTTCCAAGCTTCGCCCGGGCCGAAATCTATTTTCAATGAAATTGCGCGCCGGCCTAATTTACGAGCGCGTTTTTCGCCCGCGAATCTGCGGAAATTCGGTTTCCTCTCAATTCATTGTCGATCGATTCGTCTTGCGGCGTTTTTTTGCCGCGCGATCCATTTCTCCGCTGCTCCTCCGGGCGAGACTTTCCGGGAACTAAGATCTGTAAAGTGCGAAAGATATCGGCGCGGAGCGAGGATAGTTGTAGCGCGCGCGGTGGCGACCTTCACATGCAGCGGCAGCTGTTGATTTCTCAGGAGGTAGGACAGGACGAGCGACGGTGGCGTCGGAAAGAGCAACACGAGGGGACAGAAAATTGAAATGGCGAAAGCGGATCACAGAATAGATGGCTTAACAGGGCGCGCCGTAGTTACGGGTCGGCATCGCTGCCATGGTTTTGTCGACGGGGAAAAATAAAAAGGGCGTAATCCGCGTATTAACTTCCCTTTCTAACGAATACACAATATACGTTTCTCGGGCCGGCCAATCTGCTTGCGCGAAATTATTTTCGCTCCTTAAATCAAGTTAATACTTGGCGCGCTTAGTCGGCCGACAGATAGCGCTCGCTCTCGCCCCCGGGCCGTCGCGACTCCATATTTATGGCACTATTACTCGTGAGATCATCGAGACGTCCGTGAGTCGTTTCCCGTGTCGCCGCGACGATCGCGCGCATATTACCACGAAGGTTGAATCGAATCGCCATTAAGTCGCGCCCTCTGCCGGCGCATTTTTTCGCGGATTACGGGCGGCGCTAGAAACACGCGAAAACAGTCGCCGGGCTCCTTGAAGTGACCCAGCGAGGCATAAGATATCTCGATTTTAACGAGCCGCGGTCCTTTTCGGTAACGAAGGGAAAACAGTCAGAGTAACAAAAGGTAAAGAGAGCCGAGCAAAAAAAGCCCGCGAATCACGGCGGTGGTTGAGGTTATCCGGGAAAAAGTGCTCCCTTTGCCGCCCCCCGTAGGCCTTTTTGCCCGATACTTGAGCGACGGGGCAAAACCCGTTAAAATGTTCCGCTTTGCACAATTTATTAAAGACCGCCGGGAAAGATGAGAATTTCCTTGCGTCCTTTATCCCGCGCTCGCACGGAAAAAATGTAGCTCTGTCAAATGCGCGAACAGGCCGACACGTCAATATTCCGCGCGGAAGAATTCTCCTTTTATTTCGTTGGCGCGCGCGTACCGCCTCCTCGTCTGCGTCTTCGCTTTCCTCTTCCTCTTCCGCGGCGTCGTTTCGCTTGCCTTCGCAAACGCAAAGTCTCTCGCTTGAGAATCCAATCGTAGCGATCGTTTTCGCGCGCGCGATCGTCACTCGTTTCCCGAATCGTAAGCAAACGCACGAAAGAGTTACTTTGGAAAGACGAGAAGCTAGGCTAAAAGAAGGAACGTTTATGATCCATAAAACCGGTAACCGCGTCGGCTTTCGTTCCCGTTGAACGACGCTTTCAATAATAGTTTGCACAAAATATAAAATATGATCTACACCCGGCTCGGTTCTCCGGTGAATCAAACGAGTAAATAATATCCCGCGCGGAAAAACGGCCGCAACTTTTCTCTACGGAAGACGAAAACTCCGTAGCCGGCGTAGACGGTTGGAGGCAAAGGGGAAGATGAAAAAATCGGGCGAGGGAACGCATATCTCGGGTGCCGTTCCCGCGTGAGCCACGAAAACCGATTTGCACGCGAAACTATTCGATCGTAAAAGCGTCTCAGAAAAATCAGTCGGCTCGTATAACAGGTGCCTACAACCGTCAGAATTAACTCATAATTTAACCGCCACGATCGCCGCACGCGAAAATCCGCCGCGCAATTGTGCCCCGGGAATAAAGTCTTTTACACGCGCGTCGAAATGAAAATCCAAATTAATCCAATAAAACGCGCCACTCGAAAGTCTAAGTCCCATAGTACATTCCATAATGAACCTTTCTTCGGGAGAATAATTTACGAGCGTGTTAATGAAGATTATGTTTGTTACCCGTAAATAGCGGACGTATCTTGGCGCTGTAAAATTTATTGTGCGCCGCTACGTTGTCAGACTCGTAAAACGGAATGAAAATACAAATCATGTTCGTAATATCAGCATTTTTCATGCCTCGATTAGATAGGACGAGTATCGCACTTGTGACTGGCTAGATAATTTCGATAGTTTTTTGCGCCCGAGGAATGCCTCAGCGGCGTTACGATCCCGCGTTTTATTGGCCAGCAACTATTCGAAAAGTGGCAGTATAAGTAATATAAACGTTTATAATGCCGTAAATGCCTGCGTCTATTTCCCGGGTGCGGTTCAGAACGCAAGAGATGATTAATTCATTAACAAGGGCTGAAAAATTGCCTTCCTGTCCATGAATAAACTCGATCAAACTGTACTCGCGAAGAAAACGAAAATATTCCATTATACGCTTACCATCTTCACTTCATCCCGCTCATTGTAATACCACCCCCAAAACACAAATAAATTTTCTGACAAAGAATTTTCATCTCGTACACCTTTATGTACACCTCTCCCATTCTAAACGAGTGAACTGTTGAAATATGTAATATCCGAGTCTCTATAAATACTGTAAAATGTGGTTTTCTATTTCAGATACATCGCACGATATGTGCTTTTATGAATGTTATTAGACGATGGAGAATTAAACAACGTTTCACAAGATTTTTGAGGAGTACATTTTGCCTTTTTTGTGAAATGGTAAGTATAGTGACATTTTCATTGTAATATTAATAAAAACCTGATTGTTTGTTCGTTTCCAGTTTATAACATAATATTCATAACTTGTGAATCAAATATCAGTTGCTTCAAGAAATTTAATCTTATTTATCCATTTAAAATGGTATTATACACAGTTACCATTTTCATAAAAAACGTGCCGTCTCGAAGTTAGAATCCGAACTGTGGATTTAACGGTCCAATTTTAACAGTCTGAAAGGTACATTCTGTACTATTACCATAACAGTAGAGAATATCATTTTCACATATCACAGGTTATTTCTCTCACTACATACTGGGAACAATAATGCACTTGAAGTAACACGAAAAATAATATACTCTGCTGGATTAACTCGGTGAAAAGGTGAGACAAGCTGGCAGATGTCACAATAATCTATCAATTCATCTTGATTTCAGCAGACAAGTGAGGTCAACATGATTAAGTCAACAAAAAATACATGCAGCGGCATAAAAAATGTGCCAACCGAACAAATTTCCACATCCAGCCTAAAGCTAATATTTTGCCACGAAACAACTATATGCATCAATTAGTTTTTAATCTTTGATTGATTAAAATTCATTTTAATCAATCAAACTCCAGTGTCTCCAGTTGCGAATTAAATTTTTCTCTCGCCCGACAATTCGAGCTTTTCAGGAACCCAATATTAACAGCAATTTTTCCGTGCACTTAACGTGCTATTTCGCCCCTCCGTTAATAAATAAACCCCGATTGACCGCATCACAAAAATGCGACCGGCCGGATGAAATTTCGCGCCCCGGAAAATGCCTTCCGCGCGTCACCCGTGAGAAAGATGAAAGGCGTGCGGGGACAGGATATCAAGGTCTAATCGACAAGCACTTCCGTGAAGAATTGGATCGTTGTGGCGCGCGCGTGTACAAGCCCAACGGAAAACGATGATGCAGTGGATGCGCGATGAAATATGGAGAATTCGAGTGAAGTCGCCGGAATGAAATGCATGGATTGGTTTAGCCATGGGGTGTGCCCCGCTGCCACAGACAGTCGGTGATGGATTACTCGGGCCGGCGTTCACCACTTTAACAGCCTTTCTTCGTCCTTCAAAGTCAACGTATTATCCTGCGCCTATCTGTAAGCCTATTGTACTGCGTATATCCAATTTCATCTCCGTCGCGTTACACTGGCTGATAGCAGTGGCCCCGCGCTCCCACTCATTACCGTTTGCTCGTCGCCTGTCGGGTGTCAACGTTCCCGAATAAATCACGCATCGCGAGCGCGCGCCTAGACGAGAACACGCGCCAAGGTTACTGTAACTTTCGCGCAGCAACGTCTCCATGCTGCGACGCGGCGAGATTGTCTCGTTACCGGCATCTGCGCTTAATTAGAAAACACACGCTAGCATCTAACGGTAAATTGTAGCAATCGCGATCCAGTGACATGTAATTAGCAGACGACCAATAACCCCGCGGGATAATTATGTTACGAGCATTGCCATTCTTTGAGTCTTTCCATTCTTTGAGTTCATTCAAATTATCTCCCCACCCTCTCTCCCGCCAGCTCACATCGTCAACGAAACCATCGTCGATCTAATTCGTTCGCCGCAACGTTTGAGGTTAGATCAATTCCACTCATCTTGTACACCGTAGACGTGGGATCACTTTGACGTTATCGCGCTTAGACCAGAGAAGGTTATCTCATTGAGACGGCTTTGAAGATTGGCGCGTAAATAGGTTCGCCGAATAAATGATGGCGACGCCGAGCCTTACGAGATATCGGCTTGAATCAGAGTTTGATGGATCCTGAAAGTCCTCGGGAGTAGCCATTAGAGGGATAGAGGCGAACGACGATGCGGACGAGGTGTTGCGGAAAATGAACTGCGTAATGATTTCTTCTTTGCGCTTTGTTTCACTTGGTTACATTATTTCCCGTTTTCCGTTTCTTTTCTTCTTTTGGAGCGGTTTCGTGTAAAAATGGTGTCGTGATATTAAAGCCGCGAGTTGCGCAACTGCGGAAGAAACGCGATTAATCGAAGACGAGGAAACGGGGCGGGCGCGGGAAAAATTGCTACACGTTTCGCGATATTGTAACTCGTTTGATGAAATTAAATATAAGAAAAATTAGGAGCAAACTCCGAAACGAGTAACGACCGCAGGGAATGCGGCAATTATTAATTGACGAGTTTACTCTCCATGTTTCGCGGAGACTAAGGGAAGCAAAACGAGACGACGGAAACTTTCGTATTGACTGCAATTACGATTAATAAGTTACTGAAATGTCTGTCGACGCGTAACTATTTGCTTACTTTTCCGTTTGCAGCGTCTCGCTCGTCCCGCAAGTATTGTGCTGTTTGTTAAAAAAAAGCTGGCGAAAGTCATCGATCAGCCACAAAACGTTCCGGACGTAACGCGCCGTCGCGATTAGTTCGACGATTTTCTTTGAAGCGACTGCCGACTTGAATTGCAGTGCAATTGCAATGTTACACTTGGAATTATTTTATCGTTTTCGGTCGGCGAAAAATTAGCGCCCAACGGATATTGGACTTGCATTACGCCGGCGATTTTTCCAACGGTGAAATAAAACCGTCAAAGGGAGGCGTTGGACTTTTCCTGTGTTTACTCATTCATGGTGTGTAACATATATTAAATGTACGTGTAGCGCAGTGTCTCATTAAGCGGCTGCTTTCCAGTGAATAATTTTCTGCCGACATGCACGAGTTTTATCCAATTACATCCGTACGTTTGAGTTAACGACGTGACTCTAACCCTATGATGTGGCATTTACATGCCTTGCCACATCCAACTTAGGTCATGGTCGACGAAACTATGGCAAAGCTACACAAACGGCAAATCGTTTGAAGAACTGATTAATTTCGTTACATATGAATACCAAGGCACGTACCCGAGCTCGTCCTGTATCTAATACCTTAACAAGCGACAACTGTGCAACAAAATGTTATTTTGTTCGTGCGTTATCGCACGTGTCGCGATTTTGACTCGTAACCCCGACCTCAATCCACATACCCCAGGTATCATATTTCAAGATTCAGGCGTTGTGCGGTTTTCTTCAAAATTCCTGTTCGTTTTGCATAAATTTTTTCGTCACCTGTCGATTTCATGTGGCCCAGAAACTAACTTGGCTTACACTTTTTCGCAAACTTGCGTACTTTCAACATTACTTATTTTATTCACGGTTTTTATTCGCAACTTTTTTATTCATGAATCATTTTTAAAACGATTTTATTCATGGTTAAACTTTCACGAAATTCGGATTCTTCGAGAGCCTCTCAACGTTAACCATTTTTATCGTCAAACTAGCTGCGACTTAATGCAACGAGGAACCATTAGTACCTCGGAAATAATACTACTGTGCGTTAGAACTTTGCCGTACTTATGGAAAGCTCTGACGTATGGCAGTATCTGGCGATTCGCTCCGGTTATACGAGCAGTGGCGCTCATAAAACGCAAACACAGTAAACGGCATTGGTTACGTGACGTCTTATGAGGCAGGAAAACTACTCTTGTCTTAAGAGTAACTCGGTTATTGCCGGCGTATTATTAAAAGTTTTGCGTCTCGTTTCAGGACGCAAGCGACCGTTCACTTGAGCTTACGGAGCCAAAAGATACGGAAAAATGGAACGACATACTAGTTTCAGTGTCGTGCTTAAAACTAGCCGAGCATAAATATTCAATCCGGCTTGCGTCTGATGCGATCTGAAATTCGACGATTGTCCAAGTTTCGCATTGCGCGCTGACATTTCAATAAATTAATAAAAAGCAGATAAATTGCGCTTAACCGCGGGTCCGTGACAACGCGTGAGAAATAGCGGGCCATAAAATCTTTTGATTTCAAACTTGGCCCCGATGAATGCTCGGCGACGGATCCTGGAAACCGGACTAAAGAAAGCTTCAGAATTGGAAAAATGGCGCGGCGAAAAAAAGAGCGCCGCTGATAAAAGGAAATTCTAAGCCGAACGCGTAGCACGCGCTCCGGCGGTCACTTTTCACGTTGATGCTTGAATTACGCCGCACGCAACAACGTTACAGCCAAACGCCGACAAAAAGTATCAAGTGTCCGGTATTTATTGCACTCGTCGCCACTGTCAATGTTTATTATCTGGACAATCTTACGAGAATTAATTACAGACGTTTACAAACGTCACTCGAGTCTTACGGAGAAAAACAAATTGCGAATTGACTTTCTCGTTCATGACATCGTCAATATTTTAAGTTAGTTATCAACTTAATAGTAGATTAGATTGATAAATAACTTAAAATATAGTAGAGATATAGTACAAGCATTAGTGAAAGTACACTAATTCTTGGATTTTTTCTATTGTAAACTTATTTGTACTAATTGCCAAAAAAGAAAGTCTGGCAACAGCAAGGCAGTAGTAACCCTAGTAGAAAATGTGGCAAACCACATCAGATGTGGGATTTGATGTAACAAACATCATCAGATGATTCCTGTTGAAAACCATATAAGGTTCTAATGAGGTATCCTGATAAGGCCCTGATCAGGTCATTCTGGTAAGTTATGCTGTGGCAACCTAATCGTGGCCTTACTAGGTTTTGGTCAGGAAGCAACATCATTTAATAAAGCTAACCTTATCAGATCCTGATCAGGTTATGATAAGGCAAGCCACATCATAACCTGGTAGTATGATATTAATATCACATTCACTCATACATATAATGTTCCAACAGCTCGGGGACAAGTTAAACTGGAAACTGAGCATCAAGGGTTCAATTCTCGTCTCAGACATTGCATTTTTTCGGCACATTTGAAGCCTGATCAGGTTTTCTTATCATATCCACATCGATTTCTACCGTTACATTAGTGATGAGGGCCTGATGTGTATGCCAGATAAGTTTTATGATAAGGTTATGGGCATCCTGATAAGGCCCTTAGCTCAGCATCATCACAATTTTTACTAGGGAAGGCATCAGTAAGGCAGTATGGCGTACTAAGGCATCAGTATGACAGCAGTGTGGCATAGTACGGTATGTCAACGGTATGGTAACCGGCTGGTTGATAATCGCGAGCCTGCCTATTTCCATACTGTTGCCGTATCATTGCCATCGTGTTGCCTGACTCTTAGGCTGGCAACACGATGGCAACAATTGCCAGAACGATCTCAATAATAAAATCAGTGAAAACTTGTTTGAATAGCCATGTTATGGTATTCCTCTTGAACCAGTATTGCATCAATAATGTATTCTTCTACTATCAAAGAATCGGTCGATTGCACTTATAAACATTGCTTTTACATTTTGACGACAAAAATAAAAAAAACTCACCACCTCCATGTCTGAAGACTTGACATATCCCCTTATCACGACAATCTCTTTCAAAAAGTCTACAGGATAGAAAATACCGTTCGACTTTTTAATCTCCACCGACGTTGCTTCGACCTGTTTGTGCAACCCGACAATACTTGTGTCTCAAACGAAAAATTCGCTTTTGAGGTTACACGGAGGCATTGTAACTCTTCGAAACCGCCTTTCATCCCGCTATTGCTGCTCTCCGGTCGGGTTAATTCGTCGAGATCCAAGCCATGAAAAGTAACGTCTCGCGATGACTCGAACGAGTCCGCTATCGTCCGCGACGTGCAATCTCAACATTTGTTTTCGGAAAACAAATTTGTCAGTTGATATCGATGACGCGCGGCTTTGTACGCCGCACGTACGAGCGGCAACGCGTAGCTCCAAGTGTAGCCCGGGGAGCAGGCGAACGCGCGGATAAAAAGACTTCTTTAAAACTAAACTAACAACTCGGTTCGTTCACCGACAACCCGAGGCAGAAAGATATACTATGCATGCAAGATGTTTTCTTTTCAACTAGCATCTTTTCCTCTTACCACTGTTAAGTCATTCAGCGTTGAAACGCCTTCCAGTACCGGTTCGTACGTTCAAGGCAGATAGTCTATTCAGTACGACCATCGCGGTGAAAAATTCAGTCCACTGTAACGACCAAACCAGTCGCAGAGATGAACTCGCGCGGACACACTTTTTGCCGTCGAATCGCGATTTCGAAATGCGCAAGAATGGACGCGGATTAATCATCTCGGGTAGGGGGATTCGCCGGGGATCGTGGCAGTTTAATTAATCGCGGTTTGGCGCGATTCGATTCGGCGCAATTTATCATTGAAAAGTCGCGCGGACGTCTCGTTGCGCGGTTTGCGAGCACGCAGTCACGTTTGCGATGTGCGTTGAAACAGAACCGCAGGGTGCCTTTACAGAAGTTCAACTCGCGTGTCACGTTCAAAGATTTCAAGCCGCATCACCTTCTGCAACGCTTCTTGAATCTTCCATGCATTGTCAGAGCCAGTCGACTTAATTCAATCGCAGATTGTTTCGCGAAATTGTTTTACAATAATGTTCATACGATTGGAACGGGGAAATTGATTTCAGGAGGTAAAAACGCGTTGTGAAAATGGAACATTGATTTTCTGTCGTAATTAAAATAGCGACTGTAATTCGTTTCGTTCCGGGCTATTATTAGTTTCGGTAAATAAATTATCAATCACGTGAGACATAAGTGTAAAGGACTTCAATTATCGATTCACTGGTCAGTTATGCACATTTGAAGGGACATCTGTAGATGTCCGAAAATAGTTGAAACAGATATAGACCAACGATTTTCGGAAATCAATCGTCTTAAGTGATTAGCCTAAATTGGTCGTAGAATCAGTATATCCCAACTGAATAAGAAAACGTTTTCATTAATACCTTTTGTAGAAGTTACCAAAATATTACACCTCCATTCCACTAATTACAATCACGTATCATGCATTTTTAATCCGCTACCGCTTATTTCAGATCATTTCTGAAACTTCCACACGTCGCAGACAAATTTTTAATTATGCACCTTACATTTTGCTTATATTATTAAAATGGCTTCTCCAAATATATATATTTCTTTCTCTTGTCAAGAAAGAAAGCTGACGTGAAATTTTAATGAGCTCCGAACTCGCTCACCCATGAACATTTAGTTAAAAGCGGTTAACTTTTGATCGATAACCCGATCAGCTCTGGAATACTCGCGTTTCCAAAATATGTTGATAAATATTTTGAACGTTACCATACATAATTTGTCCATCAAGCCGCGCGGCAATGCGCTCAACGCCGCAGTTACATTACAATAATATTGCAGCCGGCGAAAGTCAATGCGCATTGACGGCAAAAACAATTTGTGGAAAAGAATCGTACTGCTGGTTGTTAAAGGAGCGGAATACATTCGTGCGTCTGGCTCAAGCGATTGAACTTCCGTGTTATATCGCGACGATACCTTATCCATGGTTCGTTTGTCCGCATCACTTGGCAATGTTCGCCAAAGAGTTTGCCATTTTCTGTGCAGGGCGCGATATGAAGTGGGGAGGGTGAACGATCTGCATGGAATGATTTGGCAGCTTTTTCCTTTCGAAAAGCTCGTAGCCACGGCTTTAAGCGCCATGACATTTTTCCGCACGCGGATGCACTGCACGTCGAGCATTCTTTTCTCTGTCCACAAAACATCAAATGCGTCCATTCTTGGCAGCGTTCCGAATATTTCAGCGTCTAGACGAGAACAATTATGGCAGTATGCTTGGCATACGTCAATTTATATCGGACACGAAAATGGCATCGGGTTATAGGCTCTTCGCGAAATCATCAATCGCGTTTTCGCCGAGATTTCGGATTTTTATTTGCGAGGGATCCATCAATTCAACAGTCTCGGGGTTTGTATGTTTATATTGCATCATTAACGGTTACAGTAATGTTTATAAACATAACAGTGCTACGATTTGCAAACTTTTTATGTTCACAAATTAAGATTTAGCATTTGGCATTTTATTATCCTATTTAAGGTAAAATCACGAAGGGGCGTACATTTAGGGTTCTAATAATTAAACGTACTGTATAATTCATTTAAGTAGCCATAAAATATTCTTTAAAAAAAAATTAAATAAATGCTCAATAGTAAAGTGTTTGTTGTACTGACAAATTTAACAAATAAAAGTAAACAAACATTTTTTATAAACGAATTTGTTTTTATTACAAAATTGTGTTTCACATATATTTAGTAACTACTTCTGATGTAATGTTTACAAATTACTGAATGTAAAGGTCATAAGATGATGCCTAAGACAAAATATCAAGTGAATTAACTGTTAATGTTTCTATTTTTAATAATATCTGCCAAGCTAGCGCATTTACTAATATTTCACATTTGGTACTAGTTATCTCCATAATATACCTAATCGACGTGCCTTACGAAGAAAGTCACGTTTCAGAGCTCTTACGAAAAAGATCACATTTCGGCGTGTCCGCGAAAAAAAGCACGTTTCGCGTGTCCGGCGAAAAAGAGCACGTTTCAGAGTCCGACGAAAAAGAGCACGTTTCGGCGTGTCCGCGAAAAAAAGCACGTTTCGAGTGTCCGGCGAAAAAGAGCACGTTTCGCGTGTCCGCGAAAAAGATCACGTTTCGCGTGTCCGCGAAAAAGATCACGTTTCGCGTGTCCGGCGAAAAAAGACACATTTCGGCGTGTCCGCGAAAAAAAGCACGTTTCGCGTATCCGCGAAAAAGACCACGTTTAAGCCAAATTCTTGGAAAAGCAGAATTTTGCTCGTTCCAGGAAATTTACTTCTAACATGTTTATGCAAGTTTAAACATGTTTTAATTATGATAAAATATGAAACATTTTAGAAATTTAACAATTTTTCAAAAATTCAAAAAATTTGATAAAAATTTGAAATAATTTGAAAAAATTTCTTTTAATTCGACAAAATTTGAAAAAATCGAAAAAAATTCGAAAAAATTTGAAAAAAATTGAAAAAAAATTCGAAAAAATTTGATAAAAATTCGAAATAATTTGAAAAAATTTTCTTTTAATTCGAAAAAATTCAAAAAAATGTGAAAAAAAATTCGAAAAATGTTTAAAAAATTCGAAATTTTGAATAAAATTCAAAAAAGCTTGAAAAAAATTCGAAAAAATTTGAAAAAAATTCCAAAAAAAAAATGAAAAAATTTCGAATTGCCGAACTGCCGATCTATGCCGGTCTCTGTCAGTCTCTACCGGTCACTGCCGGTTTCCCCCGGTCTCTCCTGGTCTCCTGCGAAAAAGAGCAATTTTCGCATGTCCGCGAAAAAGGGCAGAAAAATAGTAGTCCCATTTCAGAACTACTGATTACATTAATACGATTCAGAATGTTTAAACATGGATTAAAAGCAATGAAATAACGAAAAAATCGTTATATCGTTAAGGTGATGTCGAACACGAGAAGCAAGTTCAAATGGGCGGTTTGGCGTGAAACGTGATGTTTCGTGAATTGAGAAAAAATTAGTGATAGACTGTTGAGTTGCTGACCAGAGCAAGATTCTGCATATTTTTCGAATTTTTTTTCAAATTTTTTCGAATGTTTTTCAAATTTTTCGAATTTTTTTTCAAATTTTTCGAATTTGTTTCAAATTTTTTCAAATTTTTTTCAAATTTATTCAAATTTTTTTCAAATTTTTCAAATTTTTATCAAATTTTTTTCAAATTTTTCCTATTTTTTCAAATTTTTTTCAAATTTTTTGAATTTTTTTTCAAATTTTTTTCGAAATTTTTTCAAATTTTTCAAATTTTGTTTTCAAATTTTTGGTTTTTTAAAATTTTTTTTAATTTTTAAACTATTTTTTTGAATTTTTGAATCATTTCTAAACATTTTTTGAAATGTTTCTAAATTTCGAAACATGTCTAAAATGTGTTATAATAATTAAAACATGTTTAAACTTGCATAAACATGATCATAAAAAATCAAACACGTCCGATCATAAAAAATGATCGGACGTGTTTGATTTTAAGACAAGTTTTAAGAATGCTCATGCCTGGTAAAAAATTCCAAATCTTATTAATATAATCAGTAACTAAATTACCTGGAACGGACAGGTAATTTAGTTACTGACGAAATTCTATTTTTCAAAAAATTTGACCGAAATGTACTTTTTTTCACGGACACGCGAAACGTGCTCTTTTTCGCGGACACGCGAAACGTGCTCTTTTTCGCGGACACGCGAAACGGGCCTTTTTTCGCCGGATATGCGAAACGTGCTCTTTTTCGCCGGTCACGCGAAACGTGCTTTTTTTCGCGGACACGCCGAAATGTGCTCTTTCTTCGTAAGGCACGTCGATATTATTAATCTGTATTTAATGTATAATTCTTTTCATGGGAGCGAAAACCCTGACAATTCAATGTATTCGTGAAAAACCGAACAATTCACATCAACCAAAAAATTCGATGTGACTTTCCTGTGACATCACAGGAAAGTCACAAGTGACTCACACAGAAGTCACGGGTTAGTCACGAATGGGTCACTATTTCCGCCTCGGCGTGACTTAATTGTGACTTTGACTTTTTCAATGAAATGCCTCAGGATAGTCACAAAAAGGTAACTTGAAAGTCACATAAAAGTATAATGAAAGGCACATAAAGATAACATGAAAGTCATGTTATGATAATGTGATGATAAAAAAGTATTTAAATACTTTATTTTGTAATCAATGTAAACTAACGCTTAAACATTAAACATCAATGTTATTAACATTGAGCAGTCTAACGTTCAATGTTCTGTATGAATGCATCTTTTTATATTAGTTATATTCGAAAGTCCCTTTTATACTACCAACCACCAGAAAATGTCACTTGCGAGAAAGGTATGCGCGGCTTTCTGTACCAACATCTGCACTGTTAAAAATCCGGAGTAACTAGGGTGTAACCGGAGTAAAATTTTTACTGCCCTGCCGGACGGATTTGGACGATATATCGTGCACAGATCGTGCACGGATCGTGCACACATCGTGCATAGGCTAAAA
>JABFPB010002687.1:0-19299 GCA_022817645.1 Ceratoteleas bidentatus | reverse complement strand
CTTTCTTATGTAACAGAACTCCCTTGTATGGGCCTAAGGCCTTGGAACAATGAAATAAACTACACTCAAATCAGTAACTTACAACATTCAATTACCATCCAACCTAACAAATAACAATACGCTGCACTTTCCATTATTTCTGCTCAATCGACGCTCCATCATCGACACTTTCCTCGCCGGTGCCCCGATCGGTTTTATTGATTAAACGTTAACGAACGTTTAATACGAATAAAAAGCCGCGAAGTGTTCGGAGCAAAACAACTGTAAAGAGCAATGTAATAATAAATGCCAGATGAGGGGTAGAGGCGTTTATTTTAAATCGGTAGTTAGAGCCGTAGGCCTCCCCGGAGATGATGATGCGAGCGAAGGAGGCGTAATTGATTGTACGATCCTCAGGGAGACAGGCGTTAACGGATGACTCTCGCTAACGAGCATTCCGATTCAGCCGCTTCCACGCCGACCTTCTTTGCCGGCCCGCTCCGGACCGTTTTTCTCTTCATTGACACCCGGCAAACTTGATCCGCCGTCGCCCCGCAAAAACCGCGCACTATTTCGGCCAAAATTCGTCGCGATCGCGAGTCGCAAAAAACGAGTTTGCTAGTGAGTTTAGAGCGGAAGATCCTAGGATCAAAGCTGTACCAAGACGAAATTGAAATTCGAGAGTTAATGGTAGAAAGTATTATTTTTAGGAAAAGAATTCCTCGGTGAAATGAAATGTGTAAAAAGAGTTCAGAAGCGTAGGAACATTAAGCTATTTTGATTTTGACAGACAGTTTTGATTTTTTTAATCGGTTTCTGAGTTTAAAAAATTGTTAGAGAATAATTGTTTTAGTTTTTCTCGGATATGATATTAGTACTTTTTTATACTAGATACGATATTGTATAATTCAGAAGTGATGTATAGCGTGATACGGTTCGGTTGCGTCTGAGGGGCAAATTAATCGACCGAACAATTAGCTCGATAAAACAACGCGTTGCAGATTAAAAGCCGCTGGCGCATCAAATCTCCGATTCCATCGTTTTGAGCGATGAATGATCGCAGCATGAAACCGGTTTGTGCATTTATTTCCGAGAATGCCCAATCCGTAAAAAACATAATTAATTGATGCTAATAGCGTGGTCCACGCAAATGATATCCACCCACGATGAATCGCATGCATATATCAAACCGGGCCACGGATGCATATTTATAGCGGCCCTCGAATCCCTGTAATCAATGCAGCTCGGACGATTAATTCATTTTGAAAGGAACAACGGCGTGTCAGTCTTCTCCCAAGAACAATTCCCAACCATCTTCAAACACATGACAACAAGTATAAGTGTCAAACACTTGAAGGCATTTTTGTGGGAAAACAACAGATGTCTAAATGATGTGAAAAGTAGCAGCGATTGTTCTATTTTGAATCTGGCAATTACAGCTATTTTCGAAAGTTATTAAATTAATTAATGGCATTATTTACTTGACATGAGTTCAAGAAAAGTTTTAATTTGTACGAAACTGACAAATTTTGGATGAAATCTGTTTATACTAAGACGTTTAGGAGTTAGAAATCTTTTAATTTGAGTATAAACATGACTATGTTTGGAGTATTTTCAAAAACTTCAAACATTTTTAAAAAAGAATTCACCTTTTTGTAACGTCAAAATTTGTGCTCGAATTCAAGTATTGTCTCTTCCAAACACAATGTTTTGGTGTAGACCAAAAAATCAAAATGACCCTTTTACTAATTCCAAAAATCGCTAGAAATGTTTACATTAAAAAAAATCTCTAAACACAGTCTTGTGGATATTCAAACAAAGCATCGTTCTCATTCCAAACTTATTATTCTCTCCATTCTTTTTCACGATATTCGTTTCCCCAAATCAAGCTGTAGAATAAATGTATTAACTTGTCCAATAGTGATTGCAATCATCATGAATAATGCAATTTGCGTGTGGAATTCGATTAAAGCAGCAACATGTCTGTTTCAGGAATGGCTCCAGGAGAATTTGATGTCCGAGTTGCCGAGTACGTGAAGATGCTTAAGGATAATCTTCGTACTGGCGCTGCAGGCACGCCCCCGACCCACGACATGATGCACCGACAAACCAATTCGTCGCCGACGGCATCGTCGTCGCCGCGGGACGGAACGCTCACGATGACGGACCTGTCACGGTTCAGTTTCATGTACAGCATGTACAATAACAACACCGCACTATATCCGGGGATGGCTGGACACCACCCGGCCTCGCCTCCGAGATCCCAGTCGCCACTGCCACCGGCCAGTCCGGAACCACAACGCGAGGCTTTAGATCTCGGTCTTAGGTGAGTTTTGGCTCTATTAGTAGAAAAATGTCTAAAGGTGGTTGGCTTTTTCAAAAAAAATGTCGATGAGCTCAAATTTTATGCAAACTTAGAACTTATGATGAGTAATAATTCCTTAAAATTTTGTTAAATTTTACGACGACGCTTTTGAAATATATTACATTTAAAACTGAAACCTATAAGCCACATTTTAATCAGTTTTAATGTTTAAACACTTTTTTTAATTTTAAATAAAATCAAAGATTAGAAATGATCTCATAAGCCAGCCTCCTAAATACTTTGATACTTTGATATGAAAGACAGAAGATGTATCTTAAAATTTTGAGAGGGAAGTAACCAAAATTCAATTGTATTGGCATGAATACCATAATACAATTTCAAGTGGTAAGGCATACTATTTGTCAAATGGTGAAAACTGTAACCCTCAAGTGGTAAACGTTTAACAATTGAAGTAGCAAGAGATTAGTATTGGTGAGATTAGTATTGGTACATCGATCTTTGTACGTTATAATTTTGTCAAACCAATACCAGTCGACATTGTTTGTACTTCTCTCATTTTGTTGTATGAAAGGTAATTGAAAATTGGTGGAAACGACAAGTATCTTTATTGTTAAACGTGCGAAAGATAACGAAGCCGCAAGAGATAGGTACAACTTCAAATGGTAAATTTTTGCTGCTTGGGACTTTTACCACTTAGGTACCACCTAAGTGTAGGGACTATAATGACTTCCGTACGGTTTTCGACAATGTTAGTGTTTTCTAATGGATTTTTCCAACTGAGAAGATATCTTTTTAACCCGAAGTTGTTGCTTGGTTATCAACAAGTAGAATTTATTGAAAACAATTTAAATAATGGTTCAGTAAATTTAAAATAGTAAAATTAGATCTTTTCTACAAAATACTTTGCAGTATTGAAGTTATGACGAAATTGTTCTACGCTTTTTAAAAACAATTTTCATATCATGCTGATCAGGAAAAATTCTGTTTGATCAATAAATGGTGTGACTATCATTGTACTGAAGGTCGATAAGGTAGCTTTTTTCTTGAATTACCAACACTAATGGATTTAAAACTTCATGACAATTTATAAAAAATGTATGATATATTAAATCTTAAAAATTAAATTGTAGCAAAATTAACATAAATGAATTACTCATAATGACACGTAACATGTTACAAAAATCATTACTGACATATGATAATCTTACTTCACTGGACATTAATATTTTGAAAGAATACGAAAACGAGTTTATTTTTATCTCTATTAAAACTTGAAAAGTTAAGTCTTCTATTTAAAAAGATTAATGTTTAAAACAAAAATTGTTTTGTTTGTAAACATCCTCGTACCGACGTTCTGTGAAAAAGGCGTCTCGAAAGTTCAGCATTCCTCCGTGAGATGTCGCTCGGGAAAGTGTATTCTTGATCGATGTTGGTTTGATCCTACTATTGACAGTTCGAATCGAACTCGGGCCTAAGTCGTACCAAAAGTAGACAAGTAGTTCGTTCCATCCTAACTTTATCAGCTGCAAAGGTATCGTACTGTTTAACTGTTCAGTTTTTAAATACGTTTTTTTACACTTGAAGATTTATTTAATCAGATCTAGGTTATAGCTTGTTGGAATTTATTGTTAAATAATTCAGTCAGTCTAACTCGCATTGTAACATTGTAAAACATAAAATATATAGCAAATTCAAGATTTAATCACTTACAGATATTCTAAAATGATAATAAAAAATTAAATGTATGCAATGTTGGAAAAATTGTTAAATTTAAGGTCATTTATTTTATTCTTTGGTAGATATAGTTATACCATATTTCTGCAAATATAATCTTCAGCAATTATTTCAATAAACTATAAAAACATGTATACGCAGAGCTAAAAAAATATATGAAACGGTAGAAAAAAGCAGTGCGTGTGAAAAAATCTTCAGCCCACCAGGTGATCGAAATAGGGCACCTCACACTAGGGGGCCGAACCTTTTCCTACAAATTTCGTTGTAGAAATTTTTCTAAAGGTGAAAGTCACCGGTAACCCACCGTTATCTATTGTGTCTCCGTTACATTTTTCTAATGTGTGATAACCACTATTTTAAAACCAACGAAATACACTTCGTTAAAGTCACTTTTAACAAGTACGTAAAACACACAATGTTGAACGTCGTTTAACAAAATAAATAAACAACATACTGGCAACCTAGAAAAGTTGCTACATTGTTTTTCGGAAAGTTATTTGTTTATCAACTGTAAAACAAACATTTTAAGAAATATATGTTGCGCATTTGTTTTCCTTATTATTAAATAATTATTAGTTGATTATTCTGAAATTTGTAATTTTTTTCAGATCCTCTCCAATGTCTGGGTCACCAACAAGAAATTCGGCTCCATCGCCAGACGGTCCAGTAATCCCTAAACGCGAACGAGAATCTAGATCACCTGGCGAGCCTGTTCGAAAAAGGCCATATTTGGAAATGGAATACAACAAAACTCCGCCTGATGCACACATCAAGATCGCTAATCGAGGTATGTTTATTTATTTCTAATTTAATCCCAATAGTTTTCTATTAAATCACCATTAAAATATGTTATACCTGGAAGTCTTTCTACAACAATCTTCTTCCTGTGCAAATGTAAATTTACTTTTACCTAACAAATGTAAATTTATTTTTAACTAATTATACACATTAGATTGATGAATCACCTCTATGGAAATAATTACATTCAAATTAGTTGCCACATTATTTTAAGTATCCTATTGACCCATTATCTGTAGAAGTAACAATAACGAAATTCCCTAAGAATTAAAATATATGTCATTTCCGTAATCATCCCTTGCGTTGCGCCATAGATAACGTTACGACATACTGTGTTGCCAACTCCTCTGAATGAAAGGACTTATATTTAAGATATCAAATTCTCTAGCAGTCTCCAAAATGTTATTATTGAAAAATCGCCAGAAAGTTGCAAGACTACAAAGCAAAATAAGCAATATCACTGAGGGAAATAGTATTGCCCGTATTACTATTATGCT
The DNA here is from genome assembly GCA_022817645.1 of Ceratoteleas bidentatus. NCBI lineage: Eukaryota > Metazoa > Arthropoda > Insecta > Hymenoptera > Scelionidae > Ceratoteleas > Ceratoteleas bidentatus. The sequence continues at coordinate 13,965 of JABFPB010002687.1, read as the reverse complement.
TTGGAAACTGAAGTGTAGTGAATATTGTCACAATCTGTGTCATTTGAAACTCTCAGCGTGGCGCCATCTGTCACGAAATGGTGACATCAACCACTAAAATGGTAATTCTTACTATGGGCAATAGTTGTCCTGTTTTTAACCTTCGACTGTGGCGATTTTCAACACAATTGTGACCGTATAAGCCATTTCTCTCAGTGACGTAATAAACAAAATAAACTAAATAAACAAAACCCAAGTACAGTAATCCACTGTACTTGGGTTGGATATTGTGGACACAAATTTAACAGTTAAGATAAGATTATATCTCACAGCAAAATATGCTGAACGGCGAGTTTTTTCAAAGATAATTTCATAAACACTTTTGCTCAAAAGCATGGTGTATCATCATATTATTTCTGTACATAACATTTACCACTAATTCTCAACCAAAGAAATGTAATAACCATCTAATTTAAATAAACCTAACATAAGTTTTATTCTGAAATATTTTACAGGGACAGATTAATTTATTTTCGAAAGATCTCTAAATTCTACAGATATCTGAAAAAAATTAGTTAAAAATATTCAATATTGCTAGAATGAAACGTACAAAATTAAAAATGATTGCCATTCCAACTAGTTCCTATTGCTTTCTATTAACTTTTTTCAAATGAATTCAACGTTATAGACATAAATTAATGTATGTTTTGTCCATTTCATTTTAGTTTCTTTCTATTTCTTGCAAGAAATGCAATTGTAAAAAACCGAATTATATTCTTACCATTTCTTTCACTCTAATAGAGTCTATAACAATCTTTTGGATCATAAAATACACGAATTTCTTTGCAGTATTTTCATTTTTGTTGAAAACAATTAATTAAAAGCAGTAGCAAGTAATTGGAGTGCACGGAATTTCTATATTTTTTTATACTGTTCAAAATTTTAAGTCTTCAGATGTAGCGACGAAATCATTAAACTGGCAACACTAATGACACATCTAATTCGATCCGTTTTCTTGCAGGGGAAAAAGGAAAAGGGGATAATTCCATCGTGGTCAGCATGGATATAAACGGCATAATGTACCAGGGAGTTCTGTTCGCACAAGAAAGAAGCACATCGTCTGCAAACACGAGCGCAGCGCGCAACTCCTCGTGAACTGCCTCACGTTCCCGCGCGTCCTTTCTTCTCCCGAACGATCCTATTACGAATTTCTAACAGTTTAAGAGCGTAATCATTGCGAAGCCACCTTCGGTGTCTCGAATCCGCGTGGCGCTCCGTTACACTGTATATACTTTTTGCCTTGCTTCGACACCTCAAAAGCTCACGTTTCTCTCCTGTATAAAGTACACGTGCAGACATTCGCAAAAAAGTTATACACAAGCGTCACTCGGCCACCGGGACTCGATCGTCGCATCTGAGTGCATCGCGAGTGCAATGAAAACCGAGCATTTCCGCACGAGAGAATTGCACCCCTCACTCGAACGTTTAGCTATTAATTTCGATCGTTTGTACGTGCTCTGCAATTAATTTAGATCTCGCATGGTTGAATTACTCCGTTCTGGTTTATCCGGGGAAAGGCGCGACAGATGGCGCGACTCGACAGACACCGCAAAACCGAAAATGCGTGCATAGACACAAGCAGCCGTTAAATTGCTTCGTTCGGTGATTTAACATTTAAAAGACCGTCACATAGTTTCAGTATAACTTATTTATTGACCATCCATATTTTGTACGCCTTCCATTATCGATTGTCGATGGATCATCACTGCATTCTTCCATTACTTTCTTCACCTCGTAGTCATTTACAAGATGATATATTCATATTATATATAGATATTATATATAGATATATTTTGCAAACTTTGTATCGTGTACATTCGTGTTTTGTAATGAGCGATGACTGTTCACACGTCACTTGTTTTTATGACTTTCCTTCTTTTTGTACGAAACAAGCGAGTGTCTGTATATAAGTCTCCTCAAGCATCGATCCGGCTCATTACGACAATCTTTGACACTTTTATTTGCCCGAGCAGTGACGTAATTTATTTTAACGAGTAACTTTGTATGCTTTTATATAATTATTATTATTGTTATAAACGATCCTAGATCTCTGAGCAAGTCAAGGAATGTCCGCCGCGATAATTGTACTTTGTCCTTCAAGATTGATCTTTTCGTGAACCCGGTGGAGATGGCAAGTCAAAATGGAAGATTGCGAGGTTCAGTCGTGTTTTTTTCCTTCGCGTGATACTTTTACGCCGCGACCGTCCTGCTATTTTGTTTGTGCAATGTGGCCGTTTTCTTTCCATTTTAAACACGCATTTTATGGCCTAAATAATTGCTGAATCGTGCATTTTACGTGTTTTCTTTTAATTCTGTCATCGTATCCGATACTGCAAATTTAGTTTCGCGTCACATTTTATTCACTGACTGTCACAATCACTGTCGTTTCGAGCAACTTTCCCGGTTATTAGTTATAAATTATGCCGTACAAATATGATCATTCTTTTGTGTTTAAGCATTATTATTAATCTTTACTGTTTAATTTGGCATATTTTCATTTTGGTTTGAAATTAGCATTACTTACTAATTAATTACGAAACATTCAACTTATTCATTTTCAAAGACGATCTTTGAAACATTATCATAATCTAACTGAACCAATATACCAACTGATTATAGCATGAGATTAATCATAAAATTATATGATTATTCAATTGATTGCACGACTTTTTTTTCGTTCCATCTCATTCAAATTGTAGTCCATCTTATTTTAGCCGCAGAGATTTTTTCTGTTTGTATGTGTAAATTTATTACATTTCGTTCCATGTGTTCGCACATGATTAAGTGTCGTTTTCTTTGAGACATATTTCGAAGACAAAGTTGCTCGAATCATTTTAGCAGTAGAAAAATCGATTTTTGTATTTAGTACACTACCTGACCCATAACTGAACGTAATATTTAATCTTTTTAAAAAAGCATTTTAAACATCTTTGTGTTTGTACTACATGTATTTTTTTAATTCCATTGACAAACAGTTTTATCGCATCTGAGCTACGGTTTTTAACTTGTTATTTAAAGTATTACTATTGCCATTGCAATTTCATAGAACCTTTTTTGCAATACTCAAGTTGCCATAAAATATACTGTTCAATCATTGGTCTAAATTCGATTTGATGAAAAATGTCAAACGTCGAAACGTAAAAAGCAATCTTTATTTGAAATCGCGCGACTAGAGACTACGCGATGACGTGTGAAACTCAATCTTGAGTACAAAGTTTACACTTTAAGTGTTAAGTTTGTATTCAACATAGAATGTATAAAATGCGAATAGTAATAATAAGGAGTTGTAGAGAAAGTGCGAAAATTCGATGATACATTTTGTTTTAAAATTATATGATGCGGAGGAAAGAAAGGTATTTTGTTGTTCATAGTTCGTCGAATAGCCAAAAAAGACTGTTATATAGATTGAATTCTACTTTAGGTAACAATAAAAAAGGTTCGTACGACACCATCATTATACGCATTATTATTTGTATCGATATTAGATATTATATACATAACGACGATATATATATATACTCATATAAATAAAAATATATATATATATCTTAATAGTGTTATCGTGGCTGTTTAGGATGTTTTTTTCGTTGAGACGAGGGTCACAAGCGTTGGGCCTGTTAAGACAAGAAGACCATTTAGGAAATTTTTTACTTGTAAACAGTTGTTGTCCGCGTGGTTGCATTTTCTCTTGTCGCTCAAATTACAGTTGGACTTGATTTGTATCAAAATCCGTTAATGTTTTATTTTGATGTTCAAAATGCGATTTGAAGACCAGTGACGGGAGAAAATGTCGCGTGAACGAAGGTTCCTCGTTAGTTGTCGGTCACGATTCGTAATGTTATTATTGAAAAAACGGAACGATTCGTCGACTCGCGAGACTCCTATCCGGACGATCAAACTTTTTGGGAACTTTGGCAGAATGAGCGCCGCGAGTTGACGCATTGCACTTTTCAGCTATAGTAGTTCATGATAATGTTGTATATATATCAAGTGAAATTAGACATGTCTACTATTCACGGCATTCAACTGTCCGACAGTTTATAAGTAGCAGCTTAGTGATTTTTCTGTAAATCAATGTAAACGTGCCCACAAATATGTATGAATGGAATTGTCTAATAAATTGTTTTCAAACAAATATACTCGCGTTGATAACTGGCTTATTACTACCCCTGTGATTAAGTAATGTTAAAACGATAGAACTATTTCTTGTTTGTTGACAAATTTATTGGCAAAATTAATACATAATTTTTATTTAATCCTTTTTAAGAACAAAATTAACAAACAGTATCAATTATCTTTAATAAATTTCGCAATAAACATACCTGAACTGAAATTTAATTTATAATATTATAATGTGTTTAAATGGATATCAACTTACCTGAATTCATATATGACGAAGGTGCAGAAATTACACAATCTATTTAGGAATAGTCTTTCAACGCTGAATGAAAGTGAATATCGACGTGAGATGGATAATTCAAATTTTACATAAGGAATCACATGATATGTATTGAACAACTTATAATATATAATTGTAAAACGTAATATGATTGGATTTGATATAGCTAAAGTTATGTTATTTTTATTGATGAAAATATCTTTAACATCATTAAAATCAAAAAAGGTAGAAGTTTCAGGATCAAGGCATTTTTAGGTGACAAGAATGTTGATATTGCACTCATATTGTAATTCATTTTGAAAGGGGTCAATATTTGTTCGCATATGATTGCATTTTTTCATGCCGATCATTGTTGTGGAAAATGCACGTAGAAAAGAGGTCGTAACTACTAAAAGAATATAAGCAATGTTAGTAGTTTTTTTACAACCCATATAACCAAATATTATGCTATCGTCTTCTTTCTTTGATATTAATTACAACTATAAAAAAGTGTAGCTTATATAAGGACCGGCTTCGTACAGAAACTAGGGCATCGCAAAAATATATTTGAAAGCAAGATCTTTTGACATCTTAAATAGATTTGAAAACTATATTTATTGGAAAATAGTGACAGTCAATTTAAAATTTAATTATAAGTGTTTTAATGATAACCCCGTTATTTGTAATAATAATCAAATTTCAATCACCTCGACTAACTTATCTTTCAAAGCAACCTTCGTATTAAATTCCAACATCAAGACCCGATCGATACACGAAAAATGATATCCCATTATCGAATGTCCTTCCATATTGATTTTTTGCAATATTTTCTCCCTTATTCTGATATTGACAATTTAAACCACGCCTCTACAAACAAAACATACTTTTATTACATTATTTCATAATCCATACATATAACTTAAATTAACTTAAATAATAAATATTATAACCAAATAAAACGAACGAAAACAGCGTAACCAAAAAATAATCAATAGGTAACATTGTTGACAAATACGTCGACATCGCAATATTAAGACTTTATTTTTCACGAGGTACACGACCTTTATCGTTACATTACCGCAATATTGTTTTCTTAATAGTTTTATTTGTTTATTTTAGTGTTTATCATCGTCTCGTAATTAGTTACATTTTACATATATTTATATATATTTATCATACTTTCAATTGAGTCAACAACATATATATATTTATTCTTTATGTGTACATAAGAATCGTGTTATCATGTTTTGTTGGATGCATTGCATTTGGTAGATAAGTCGTAATTCAATACATAATTTTCAAAGACGTCTGTGTTCAAGATAGCCGTGATATTTATAATGAAATGTCCCACACGCTCGTCCTAAAATGATCGTTGGATCGAGGCACATCGCTGTTTTCAATTTCGACTGGATACGAATCTGAACTTTTTTGGAATTTGTTTGCAATTACCTCGTCGAAAATTGTCTCCCAACGACATATCGTTTTCTCACGACTCCCTGAAACTGACATTCACATGGCTGTGTGCTGTCCTTAAAACAATAACTTGTACAAATAAATACTCAACTAAGCAAACTATCAACGGATACCCAATCCAACAAATAAATAAACTAAGCGAACCAAAATGTCGAATCGCTTTCGCAAAATCATTGATTGATCATCAATTCGTTAGATATCCTGCAAAATAAAATCCGAACATGGGGCCAAAGTTGAAACAAGCAACGTCGTCTCAAAATGCTGTCATTCGATTTGCTTCAACTTTGTCTCTGGCGTCAAGCACGTACGTATAAAACCAATGTACAAATGCCTCGACTGCGCCACTAAATTCGCGAGTATGAAAATTGACCACGTTTCTATGCTCGCCTTTCATAAACATTTCGCGTTCTCCGCAATTCATCGCGATATATATTACCCCGGGTGAGTTGAATAAGCGCATATAGACTTTTTTACATATTGGATATGGATAAGCGCCTGGAAATGCATTAAAGATGCGCATCCTTATTATGTTGAATAAACGTATCGAAATTTAATACACAATAAATTTGCAGTTTTCGTCTTTTGGGAAATGCAGTTGGTGAAAGAAACAGGAAAAATATAAGGAAACTGAAAAATGATTTCGTTCGATTTACAATGAATTTGTTCTGTTTCCAAAAATATTCATACTTTCCATCGATTATTACAAGAGGCAATGTATTTGCTGAAATAAGGTGTTATGAAAGCAAAATTTGTTTCACTTCAAAGATAATTTAAAGTTGGAAACCATTAATATAAAAAATAATACAGTTGTACAGACAAATTACGACTTAATAAATATAATATTTCTATTCGTTTTTTCAGGGTTATTCGATGCGCATATTCAATCAATTTTTTATGAGTCTCTACATGGAAAAAAACCGACTGATTATCAGTTTTGTTTTGAGTGTTTTGAGCGATAATCCCTTAACATTTTAACTGAAAATGTATTTTATGGATGAAAAGTGAATTTTTAACTGATTATCAATTGAAATTCACCTGATTAAACGATGCTAAACATTCAACATTCGATCAAAACGTATTTATTATAAGACAAAACCTTAATCTTTAACGGACTATAGTTAAATTTTATCTGATAAATAGTTGAGACATTATCCTCATTATCCTTCAACGTGTCAACTGATACTCAGTAAAGTCTTCTCTCTGTGGAGTGTCTTGGGAACCCAAAATGCGCTTGTACCACTCACCGATAATCCCGAATACTTGAACGCTAATAACGTATCCAGACTAGTGATGGACTTGACCCGTATCCTCTTCAACATTACACTCTGCTCTACAAAACATCGTAAAGTAACGTCGCAATGCATTCGACTCTATCAGCTAAAACTGCCGCGTTAATTTGGGTCCTCAAATTATCGGCTACGTGTATCTACATACAGAGTGGGATTGCATCTGTCTCGCGAACGTAAGCGCGGAAAACCGTTCGGCTGGCTGTAAGTTGAGTTATTGCGCTAACTGGAATGATTGGATGACGTTAGGCTTGCGTGAATGCGCATGCGCGTCTACGGTTCTGTCGTAAAAATTGCGTCGCGTGTCCCAAGTCGCCGGCACTTTGGTGGGACCGATCGTGCGATTTGCGCAGTTTTGTAATTTTGCACGCGGAGGCCGTTGCAAACCGTCGTCGGAAGCCGAAACCCAAAACCGTCGAGCGCAAACCTTATTGTCTCGTTCGTTATCAAAGAAATTATTGTCGCGTACAGAAACACCTGCGCCATCCTTGAACGCAACGGTCGGAACGGGGGAACGAGCCGTCAAAAGAATGAGTCGATTCGTTTTGTTGACAAGTCGAATTTAATTGAATTATATTACGCACAAAGTATCCACAAAAACGCCCTACATGTGTTGTTCAACCTGTGTTTTACAATTAAATACTCGAACATCCAATATAGATTGTATCGACCTACGCGTCTACGTGTCCATAAAATATCTCCCAGAATGTAACGTCAACGGAATGCCCAACGCTGCTCGCAAAGTCAACAGTGCGCTGTTTTACGCCAAAACTGAACAAATCACACAAAGTGGCTGCCGGAACTGCGCGCAACGCATGCTTCGTCGCCGTGTTAAATGCAATGATCTTGCGGTATCCCACGCGACTTTTCATTGTGAAAAAAGCTACAGATGCAATGACAACTGGAACGCCAGTGTACGGAGTATACAATTTCTTCTGTCGCGGCACAATAGATACACACACTGTATCGTCTAAACATAGAATGTATAAAAACCTTTGCTGAACTCTGCATCTGCGAGGTCTTGTCGCAAATTGTTCGAACCCTAGCGTGAAACTCCCTGGGTGCGAAGGTCCTTGAGGAAGACGGAAAGGACAAACCACGGACTGAGCGAACGCGACAACAGTGCCTCTGGGTGGACGAACCTGGAAACTACGGTTGGTATCATATACCCAGAACACACATGCCCCAACCACCTGTGGTAATGGTAGAAAGTGTTTCCTTCTACTGTTTCCTGCAAACCTGATTATCCTTCCCAAAATCTAGACTATCAACATGTCGAGGCAATTTGTCCAGGTGGCGCTAGCGTAGAGATGCCAGCACAGTCCGATCCTTCCCCAAGCACCTCCGAACCCTTACCCGATGTTGCCGAAAGGTCCCTGCCAGAGCTCCATTGCACATTGATATTTGTATACGTACTTCGTATATAAGTATATATCGAAAGCGGAAGAGAAGCATCGCGAACGTCGGAGCAGAGTCTCGGGGAACGGAGCGCGCCGTTCGTTTCGGCGGATGAGTTGTTCGGCGCTCCGCTGCCCTGTCCCGGCTCAAGTCAAACGGTCGGCTACAAAAATTATGTACAGTTTCCTGCGACGAGCTCGCGGCTCCGCTCCCCGACAGACCTTCGGATCCATGAAAGATACTTGTCGTGTGCTTCACTGCTGTACTTCGCCAGCCACCTTTACGTTCGAACCCGCAACAGGCGCCATTTGTTTGAAACCCGCGCAAGTTCACTGGAAAAACCATCGGAGAACGGAAGAACGCCTGCACGGGGTACGGGGGAATCGAAACTAGTCGTGCGGCGTTCTTCCGTTCAGATGGCGCTCGGAACCTCGGCCGACCGTGTCAGCGAATCCGGACTCGGGTGGAACCTAACAGTGACTACGATTGGGGACTTCGTCCGGCGGATGGGGCTTCCGGATTCCTTGACAAAGCGCAGTCGCCGAGTCGTCGGGAACCTCTATTTCAGGTCCTCCTCCTCCCCAAGCAGATCCTGAATCTCCTCTTCCCAGTCCTCCTTACCGGATTCGCTGGCTTTCCCGATCCGTCCCGGCACAACTTCGAAGTCCTTCAGTTCCGCTTCCAATTCGCGTTCCCAATCTTCTTCTGCTGAGAGTCACAAGTAGCGTTGTAGAGTTTTCCAGAGGCCCATTGGCTTGCGTGTGTGTTTGTGTAAGAGAGTAATTGTGTGTGAGTGTCGGTGTGGTGTTTGCATGTACCATTGAGATGGCTCGTGTCAATATGTGCAGAGGAAAAGTCGCTAATCGATGGAACTCAAAGTGGAAAAATGAATGAAGATGAATGGTAAAGATGGCGCTACTAGCGGAGTCAGAAAAAAGGCTGGCGCGGAAAAAGTATACCCGCAGCGATCGAACGCGGGGGGAGCTCGCGATTCGACGCTGCTCGGAGCTAGCTTTTGATTCGTCTGGCTGTGAACATGACCGAGCTGTTAGACTGAGAGTGGATACTTTTTCTGCGGAGCGCATTGCGAAGCGGTAACGCCGTGGTGTTGCTTGTTTGGTTGGAGTGCGACGCGGTTTCGCTGTTGCTTCGAATGTTGCAAATTTCTTTCATAATTGACTTTTGCGTAAGAAAAGGCCAGGTTTGAGAGTGAAACTGAACGGCGGAAGAGTCAGGCGATGAGTAGCTTCATACTAACGTTCACGGAATGGACACTTTCAGTGGTCCGTCAAAATGAGTCTAAATTTGTCAAAAAGCACTCCGCTGGTATTCTGCTTTACTTAAGGATTCTGCTTTGTCTTTTGCTTTGGTAATGTGACACAATTTGCACAGGATTGCATAGTTATGCATTTTTGAACAATAATATGTTCTAGTTCAAAAACTATATACACAGTTAAAATTAGTTAAACAATCAGTGGATAACAATTGTTGCCGCATATCATAAACGCTCTGATATTTGACAAACGTTTAAACTCACTTTCACTTTCTCATTCAACAAGTCAGTGTAAACGGTTTGGAACGAAAAAGTGTCGGAGTGTATGCTTGGAACAAAGACAACAGTTTCAACAAATGAACTGGATTGGTTCACATAAACATAGTGGATGGAGTACTCGATGTAGAACATTCGGTGAAATCATTACGATTTTGAAATAAAACGTGTTTGTCGAGTTACAGTGTGCTCTTATACGAAATTATGTTTCAGTTATTTCATTGATTCGCGTTGTGTCGTGGACACAGGACGCCATCTGAACGAAAACGCAAACACCAAAAGAAAAGCATACCCCACCCCAATGGCAACATCCTCTCACGTCGCGACTTGGAACTAAACGGCGTCTACATCGAGTATAGGGACAAACAATGAAATGCAACGAAAAAAGCCGTTAAGGAACCGAACCGGACGTTTGGCAGGTGACTAGGAGTGTAATCATCAACTCGTGTTAAAGGTTATCATCAATATCATTAAATGTTAACGTTAGTTTCATTTCTCATAAACTTGTCGTTAATACAACATCTCCCCTCTTACGATAACTGCTACACGTTTTCACGAAAAAATGATAATTTCAATGCGAGAACTGGTTCGCGTATACTTTTATAGGTGAGCGCAACTGGCCGATAACCGCGACGAGAAACAATAGGATACTGTCTTATTTATTTACAAACGCGGTGAAATGATTCTCAGCTGCAAACAAATGCCCCGAAACTGACGACGAAGGTCGTCTACCAGTGTTCGTAGACACAATTTGAATTTCCCATACTTCCGTCTCTGTCCAATCCATGGACTCAAAGAGGCGGAAGTACGAAAAAAATGGTCCTACTCTGGCATGCGTGACTCCTCGAAAATGATCGGGTCGGAAAACGAACGGCAATCAAACTTTTTGAGGTTGAAACTCGGTCACCCGATTGGTTCGCGTCACCGAACGAAAACACCGGCCACGTTGAAAAACGGAAATCGTCACGTTTTACAAAGGTGTCGCGAATCTCACGCGTGCTTACGTGTCTAAGTGTTCACTTAGTAGACCATTGATTGGCTCGCGTCGGCTATAAATTGTACGTTCGTGATATTAGTAAATCCCGTAAACACGTATTGTCATTCAACGTATTTTGTTTAATCACTTTGAAGATTTGTTAAACAGTTGTCTGCTTTGGTTACCCCCGCGTTTAGTGGTTGATTCCCTTCTCGATTCATCGTTAGTATTGTATGAGTTCTTCGTCGGTTAACAAGGTACCTAACTTAATCTGCTCACATCGTTCTAAGGAGCTGCGCTCCCTTACACCTCCTCTTTGCCAGCGCCACCCTCTTCACGGCACGTTTAATGCAATGAATTTATTTAGGTACTTTACAACGTTTACAACACGAAGAGAATAGTTATATTGCTATATTAAGATTATTAGGTGGCAAAAACAGACAGACGGACAGACAGACGACAGACAGACAGACGAACGGACAGTATAGTGAATCATTAGTAACAGGTTCAGCGCCTGATCGGTGTTCTCCCGCTCGGATGTCGCGTGATTTGTTTGCCTTTCGGTTCTTTGATCGAGACGGTGTTGCCGAGTAATAGTAACCAATCGTCTAGTGGCTCGCTAAGTGTCAACGTTCATCCCAACGTAACTCGTGCGCCGACTACCGGTGAGGTGTTTGCTAGAACTTTCAGTTGAGTTTAGCAGTTGACCGATCCGATCAAGTATCGTACTCGTGAGGAAAGAAAGGTCTAATGAGCCTCGATGGAGTCGAGCATGTGTCGATGGAGGCAACGAATAGCGATGAGGATTAAGTATGCTTTCGTGTACGCGGTAATGGTAACTGAAGCGCAACATCCAAAAGAATGAGTGAAATGAAGGGCAGAACGAGAACGAACGTAAAAACTGAATGGAAGTATGGTTAAAGTAATCGTCTGAATCGTCTACGATCAATGTCTTTCTTAATTTCTTATTTTGGAGGGGGATAAAACAGGGCTGTGCTCTGGATAATGGTTTTACAGAATTCTCCTCCTCGTTTAGGCTGTTGACAAAATAGAATGGAAAATCGTTCATTTAGATTGCAATTACAGGTTCGTTGGCATCGGTCTTCACGTATAATTATAATACCTACGGGTGTTCACAGAGGTACAGCTTAATAACATATTGCTAAGGGTGTGTGAGAGATAGAGAAAGACAGAAGCCAGGGCAGACTTATCATCAAAGCCCAAACACGACCAAATCAGAATACACATCTATTCGTATGTGTATATATATAGATAAAGTGATACACGGGTGTATAGGATTATGTATATATATATACATTGACTACTAGGCAATGACGCTAGGTACATCGACACGCACTCTACTGGGTTCTGCAGGAATGTTTCAGAGGTGATGGTCACGCGATGCGTGGCTTTGGTGTGGTTATACTCACAGCGACTGTTCCACATTGACACGTCATCATGTTTCAATTCATGCAGTTTTCTTTGGGAGTTTGGTGCTTCCAGTGAGTGATTGGAAGGATTTGCAACCTCACAGCTGGTATTTTTGATTCACTGCACTTATAGTGAGAAACTACTGCACTCTACAGACATCGCCGAAGGACATTTATGGTAAAACAACTATACTGTATTGTGCAGTATTTTCAAAAAATACTCTTTGTTATTTGAACACGTATTTAACATAGGTACCCATCCAGGTACTGACAGTAGGCAACGTTGCTTGACTTGAAGATCCAGCTACAACGATTCTAGGCTTCAAAACTAATGCTATGGTTACGAAAAATACTATCATGGGTACCACTGTCACTGTTAGGTACAGTAGTTTTTCACTTTTGCTTCCAGATCTGTTTTCAGTTACGCATCGCTCCAACTAGCTCGTCATGGAATGTATTCAGTACACTTTAATGTAGACAACGCTGGTAAAGATTCGAGAATCAATCGTTACGTCTTCGAGTCGTCGCAAAAGGCAACTTACACAGAAGCGCCTGACATTAAAAAGGTCTTTCGACCGTGCCTTCAACGAAGAATCCACGTGTGACTGAAATGATCGTACGAAACGCCGCGATCAACCTGGCGACGAGCTTTCCTCTCGCAGGACAAGGAAGCGAAACAACAGCGGTCAGATTGGTCGAAGCGCTCGTTTGTCTTCCCGAATCTTCGTCTCAGCCTGTCAGCTCACCTTTGGGCGACTGCAAGCCCAACTTTTTCATGCCCTCCTTGACCTCCTCGATATCCGTGCTGGACGCTCGCACGCTATCCGATATGAACTCGTGACTAGGTGAGTCGGCCATTGTCGCGTCTTTGTCGCCAACCTGGCTCCCCGTGGTCTCTTTCTCGGTTACGACATGAGCTGTTTGTAAGACAACACTTGCATCTAACTAAAAGGGTTGCTGTGTTTTCTTGTAAACTAGCGTAACTAATATGCACTGGTGCCACTACTGTATTGGAATGAATCAGCAAAACCAAGGACATGCGATAAACACGGTCGACCGTTTGTACGATCGGGGTGTCGTGGAGCCTGACACTTTCTACGCTAATTTTCAGAGGTTTGTGAGCAATGAAATTTCCCAAGTAAAATGATGTATGATTTACATATATAGCGTATATATATTTCATATGTATACTACATATATAATGTTTATATGTCGTATATGTTTCACTATATAGCAGTATATAAATCCGCTCTTTATATATATGCGACATAAAAAATGTATATATGTTACTATTACTATATACTATACATATATATATATACGTAAACATTTTGTATAGTATATATATAATTATGATGCGTAGAATTAGCTACAAAATTAACTGTGAAACAGTAAGTATAAACATTAACAAATAATGTATTATTTGCGAAAATGTT
>JABFPB010002686.1:0-19297 GCA_022817645.1 Ceratoteleas bidentatus | reverse complement strand
AGTATCAGAACATTCATAACTCATTAATTACTCATTTAATTCTCAAATAACAAATTTATTAGTGTGTTTTTGTAAAAAATACAGGCTGTGAGCTGGCTTTGACCGTCAAGATAGCTCAACAAAAAAATGAAATAAAAACGCTCCATAATTATTTGATAATTATTCATTATTATTTTTCCAAAAAATTCTTTACAAAATTTCAAAAAATACAAGAAACTTCTAAAAAGTTTCTAAAAAATATTTGAAACATTAAAAAATCTCCAAAAAAAATCTCTAATCCTTAAAAAACTAATTTTTGAAAAATTCAAAAAAACTGTTAAAAAATTCCAAATAAATACTAAATATTAAATAATTATTCAAGTTTTTTGAATTAAACAAAAATGATGGAATTTTTTTTAATTTTACAAATTTTTTAAATATTTTTTTAGAAATTTGTTCAAGTTTTTTCTATTTTTTGAAACTGTTTAAATAATTTTTTGTAAAATTCCGTAAAAGCCCAAAAGACCGACAAAAATCCCCCAGAAATGGGGATTAAATGGGGATTAAAAAATAATCGAATTAAGAATTTAGAACTTTTTGGAATTTTTTAGATTTTTTTTAATTGTTTAGCTTTTTTTGGTTTTTAAGTTTTTGAATTAAAAAATTTTTTGGATTTTTTGTGCAGTTTTTTTAAATTGAAAAATATTTTTTTAGAATTTTTTACAAGTTTTTTGAGTTTTTTGTAAATTTTAAAAGAATTTTTGTGGAAAAATCCCCAAAGATCCCAAAGACCGCCAAAAACACCCAAAGACTGCCAAAAATACTCAAAGATCGCCAAAAATTCCAAAAAACCGTCAAAAACATTCACAGACGGACAAAAATCCCCCAAAAATGGAGATTAAAAGGGGATTAAAATGTACCGAATTTCAAATTTAGAATTTTTTGCAATTTTATAGGTTTTTTTATGATTTTTTAATTAAAACATTTTTTAGAATTGACATGGATTTTTTTCATTTTTTAAAGAATTTTTTGGAATAATCTTGGGGATTTTTGCAAACCCGAAAGGCCGCCAAAAGCACTAAAAAAACCGCCAAAAATCTCCTAGAAATGGGGATTAAAAATAATTGAACTTCGAATTTCGAATTAAAAAAAATTTTTTTGGAATTTTTTAGATTTTTTTTATGTTTTTAGAATTTCTTGGAATTTTGTAGATTTTAAAAAAAATTTTAGGATTTTATAGAATTTTGTAGACTTTTTTGGGAATTTTTTAGAATTTTTTAGAATTTTCTCCAAAGATTTACAAAATTCCCCAAAGGCCGCCAGAAAGATCCAAAGATCCCAAAGAACCCCAAAAATCTCCCAGAAATGGGGATTAAAAAGTAATCGAATTTCGAATTTTATGGAATTTTTTAGAATTTTTTGGAATTTCTTAGATTTTTTAAAAATTGTTTAGGATTTTATTGAAATTTTAGAATTTTTTTGGAATTTAAAAAATTTTTTTGGAATTTTTTAGAATTTTTTGGAATTTTTTACAATCTTTTTGGAATTTTCTGGATTTTTTTACAATTTTTTTGGAATTTTATAGAATTTTTTGGAATTTTTTGGAATTTTCTGGATTTTTTTTACTGATATACACACAATTTTTATCATATTCATCGATATACACATCATTTATATCATATTCACTGATATACACAGCAATTATATCATATTCACTGATATATGCACCATTTATATCATATTCACTGATATACACACCAATTATACCATATTCACCGATATACACACCATTTATATCATATTCACTGATATACACACCAATTATACCATATTCACCGATATACACACCATTTATATCATATTCACTGATACACAGCATTTATGTCATATTCATCGATATACACACCAATTATATCATATTCACTGATATACACACCATTTATATCATATTCACTGAAACACATCATCAATGTCATATTCACCTATATACACAATAGTTATATCATATTCACCATATACACATAGCTTATATCATCTCATAACTGGTGATGGGAATAAATCTGATATTTATATTGAATATAAGACTGATTCGTTATAAATGATGTGTACAAACGTGAAATGTTATAACAGACGTGTATATAGCAGATGAATAAATTGTGAATATAATATAAATGATGTGTATATCATGGCACATTCTATCAATGAATTCAATAACGATGGTGTGCATTTCAGTGAATATGATATAAATGATGTGTATTTCGGTGAATTTTATATCAATGAAAAAGTAAAATGATTTCTGCCCATTGAGATTGAAAAAATAAAATCCTTCGTGGAAAGAATGAAATATTTTTATTTTTATTCTCAATTGCATTCTATTCTATTCTGTTCCAGTGATTTGTTGGTGTTTTCAATGACAAATTTTGAATTCTTGAAAATGAATTCGTTTTTGTTAAATTTCTCAATCTGCATTCAACCACAAAATTATAAAATTCTTTGTATTCATTTTAATTCCAATCGAATAAAAGTTTTAAATTTAGTGATAATGGGAATTCAAAAAATATTTGTAAATAAACCGATTGTAAATACGATTTGGTCGAATCGAGATGAACTGAAATTGGACTGAAGAGCACTTTTATCAGTGCTCTTCAGTCCAATTTATTTATTATACAAATTGGAATATATAGTTAAAATATATAGTTAAATATATAGTTTTATTTATTATATATAAAAGTGTCAATAAAAATTTTTCATCGGTTTTGCTTTTGTAAAAATAGTCGTTTACAGTTAAAGTTTCGAGGATTAATGAGACGAATGATTTGCGTAAAAATCTGTTCAATGTTGTCAGATTTGCATGAGTGATTACATTCAAATGTCAACGTTAATCGTTTAATAAAATAGATATATTTTTAGTATGTGAATCACACTTTCTACAAGAAACATTTTCTCTGAGTAATAGACACTTTCAATCTTGAAGATTTTCGCATAATGCGAAAATCTTATTTCAAATGTGTAATTGACATAATAATGCAATATTTTATATTCTCTTATCCGTTAATTTTTTCTTAAGGTAATTTATCAGTCAAAGTTACTAGATTAGTGACTTTTTCGTTTACACAATTAAAATAATTAGTATCAGGAAAAGAAAAAAAAGATAAAAAGGCATCAACTCTGTCATATTGTTGTACTGATAAATCACCTTAAAGGTAACAATTTTGTGCATGGGAAATAAAGTCGACATAATTTTAGATAATATAATTTAAGAGAAGCGTTTATTCGAATCTGGTCTAATAACTTTGAATATTTGTCACTGTATGTAAGTACTTTTTACAACTTTCAACAAAAAAGTTATTTTTTTCTCTATTTTTATATGAAAACGGTGATTTCAATTCCTCTCGAAAGCTAATTTCGGTCTGAACACGTACGCACTTTTCTCTGGCCCTGGCATATAAGTGAAAAACGTTTCTTTGAAACGTCTCATCGGAAACTTTACGAAATCAAATATGTTCCAAAACTGTCTGGCCCTGTCGACCCTTCCCTGAAGAATTTGACTAAAGAACTTATTTGTTGTTTCATTGATCTGGAAAATGAACAATTGTATCAGTAGCAATTAATCTTAAAAAAAGCTTTATCAGTGAAAAATATTTTTTAACATTTATATAATATTTTTATAATATTATATAATAATATCAATTTTCAGAGATATATAAGATTTATAAAATATGTTTAAAATATTATTCACTGATATTCATTGGTTTGAGTTTCATCTCTATTTTCACCTTCTTTTTAAATTCCTCTGCCTGGTCATAGGTATGTTTCTTAATTTTTTTCAAATGAACTTCCAAAACCGGTGCGAAAGTCGTCAGCGGTGTTTCATTAAAGACAGTATTTCCCTTTAGGAATAAACCCTCTGCCTCAAGTACTATAAAGATACAAATTATAATTTTTATTACAGTCAATGCCAACTTTGTATTCTAAGACTTGTTATGGTAACATCCTCTTTCAACCTTTTTCTTTCGGAGATATGTAGCTTTTGCCTTTTCTGTTTATCCACCACACTCTCAAAAGTGGATATGTTTCACATGCTGGCAATTTCGCGAATACGAAACCTTCGTCCTTCAATGTAGCTAACTCGTTCTGAAAATAAAGATAGAAATTTTTTAATCAAAACAGTCAAACCTCCACTCACTCAATGTACCTTTAATAACTCATTATCTTTTTCTTCCTCAATCTGTTGTTGCAATTTTTCCAATTCCTTATTACTTCCTGATGACAACTGAAAAACAAATATTTGAAGTTAAATTTTCCACCTAAATTTAAGGTATGATATGATATGATGGTCCTACTCTACAGAGAAAATAATTTAAAACATTATGACACCCTACTTTTCTTCTTTCCTTAGTATCTTCATCGTAAGTTCTTTTTATCGTCATCCTACGTTTTGTCAACGCTTCATCTAACTTCAGCTCTGAGCCCTTTTTTCCTCCCTTAGCATCCTCTTCTGTAAGTTTACTCCGTGAACGCGATTTTGCCGATTTAATCGTCATTCTCCGTTTTGACCTTCCTCTGCCTTGCTTTCTGGACTCTGAATCCTCATTCAAATTGGATTGGGTTTCACGGATAGTATCACATTGGTCACAAATTTTGTCCTTCTTTGAACACTGGCATGCAACTATTTCACTAGGAGTTGGGGTTTCGAATGGAGTGTGTAAGTTGATGTCAGACATGACTCTGACCAAGGAATGTACACTGGTGACCTCAGCGATTCCAGCCACGCAAAATGTCGGTTTTATTTTCCCATCGGCGGTGTGGATTTCCCTGACTCCAGACACCACTGGAACTTTCTTCACTTCTAACGGCCTAGAATAAAAAAAAAAATTCAAGTCGTAAAGATTTTGAATTCTCCTGAATCTGCCTTTGAAGATTTGTACCTATCAACCCCAGAGATCTTCATGATGGATTTTTTCTCGTAGGTCTGCAGCCTCTGTTCTCTTTTCTCTCGCCATTCCCTTTCTTCTAGCTCTCTTACAGATTTCCTGTTCGCCACACACTCGCAAGCTGGTTTTCTTAGCAGAATCTTCCTTGGAATCATAGCCTGAAGTTCGTGTTCTGCACATGGGACACCATTTTTCGAACCAGTAAAGAACCTGACTATCTCCACATCTGTAAGTCTTCGTTCTTCTTGACAATCTGCCTTATGATTTCTGTGGGAATTTAGGAATTATAAAGGATACATTACAAATTTTGAAGGATGATTACATTAAATAAGTTAAAATGGACATATGGAGTCAGTTATTACATGTAGGATACAGGTGGTTCAAGTTCATAATCTGGAATGTATTCGCTGCTGTTGTATTTACTAGGCAGGGGTGTCAATGGAACTAAAGATCCATCTAAGATGGAGATCATCGTTTTTTTGTTGTTGTCATCCTTTATGTACTCTGCTCCTTCGATTCCAGGCAACATCTGCTTTGTATTGTTGCGATTTTCCCGACACTTGCAGGGTGGTTCATACTCAGAAACTGTACCAGGTTTTGTACGGTCTACCAGATGAACTATGGTTTTGTCTAGCAGACACCTTTTGTATTGATGTAATTTGAAAGAATAAGAAGACATTTCTGAATCACATCTATTGGCACTTGCCTGTAACTAAATTTGTGTTATTGAAGACAATGTTCTACTTAGATATGTAGATGAAAAAGGAAAAATATTAAATCTGGCAGTTACGTTTTCATTAGTAATTAAAATATCGCCTAAAATATCCGAAGCGTCATCGTAATTGTAGTGCAGCTTGTTGTCCAACTCAGAGTTGCTGCCACTTGCTGGTTTGTCCCTTAATTCTTCTGTACATGTGAGCTCCTTTGTTTCAAATCCAACATTTGATATTCCTTCGTCACTTTCTATAAGCTCATCCACCTTAGATGAGACTTCCGCTGTTTCCTCGAAACCTTCGTCTTCCATGCAATCACACGATGGGGCATTTTTCAGTTTCTTCTCACCACCACCATAAGTCAGCTGATCTTCGTAAAATTCACTTCCAGTCAACAGTTTAGATGTTGAGCCATTGACTTCAACAAGATTATTCACGATTGGAGAAAAAACTTGGACATTTTCTACATATTTCTTAGGAGGGTCATCTCCACACGTGGACCCAATTGGAGATCCAATGAGTGTGGAAATAATTTCTTTTCTGAAATGAACATTTTCAGAATCATATGTATTCATCTACATTCAGTTTAATCTGTATCATGAACTAGAATTTTAGTGTTGAACAACAGAATATGAATTATTAATGGGAACTGGTTACTTCTTTCCGCCATCTTCTTCGACGATAGAATCGATCACTTGAAGAAACTCAGGATTGTGTTTTTTGGCGTGTTCCTTTTTGGCCATTTGTCTGCTGGCACAGCAGTCATCACAGGTCGTTCTATTCAGAAACGTTGACTGTTTCTCTACTTTTTTTATCAAGTCGTCAGCAGTTTTACTGAGATTTCTAAAGTCATGATCGAATGCCCCTAAGAAGTCCCGCATTTTTAAAGATAAATGCTCCCTTCCAGCCGGGAAGCATTTTTTAAATTTAGAAGACGATTCTTCTAGGTCAAGTGGTTCAGCTTCTGTGAAAATTAACTTGTATTAAAGCGTTTTTCAGTGAAAAATCGATGGAATTGTCTTTACTGCCATTCTAATATTTATAAACAGTATATTCTTTGCATTATTTAGTTAAAAAAATGATATACCAGAAATGTGTTCGGATTTCGGTTCTTCTATTTCCGGTTTGAATTCCACTTCTTTCACCATACTTTCATACTTCTCAAGCTCTATTTCGCATTTGCTCTTTGCTTCTTCTTTTTCGACTTCTTCTGGTTCAAATTTTGTTTTGAATTTACCTCGTCGTCTCTGTTTTGCTATTTTTTTCTTTTTTGATTTCTCGCTACTCGCACGTTGAACAATTTTGCTTTTTTCTTCAATCTTTTCTGCCATCGCTGGTGAATCATCAGATTCACCAAGACAGTACTCTTCAATATCTTTGGTCTTAGGCAACGGAGGTTTTATTAAACGAGGTTTCGGTGTTGCCTTCATTTCATCTTTCCACTGATTCCACCTTGACCTATGTACCCTCCAATCCTCAACAGGTCGGATTTCTTCAAAATAAGGATTAGGATTTCGGACAATTTTCTTCGGCGTCGGTGCCTTTGCTGCAATTGATCAAAAACCGGACTAACTATAGATCACCGAATTTCGTAATCGATTTTGCAAAACATCTCACGTTTTTCCGGTAACTTTGCCACTGGCATAGGTACTCGTTTGTGCAATTCAGAGGTGACTTCCGGCAAAGCCAAAGCAGCGATTGATGTCAACACCAGACGTTCATTGCAATTGTAGTACTTTTCTGAAACGATAGCTTAAGGGTAATCGAAATACCATAAATCAGAAATTTTGCGAAAAAGAAACATTGATATCACTATATTTCTCTTCTTCGAAGTAGTTTCCTGTGATCTCTTTGTAAATTTCCCTTAGGAAATCGACGGCCTTAAAAGCTGCCTTGCGATGCAATCGAAAAATAGTCTTCGCTGAAAATTTAACGTAAGGTGATATTATCCCAATATCCTTCAGATTCCTGTAGGTCAATGTTGTCACATTGTCTCTCCGGTCATTGAGGATTGCGTCTTCCAAAGTCATCACACAGTTCGTCTGTTCAAAAATGAGTTCATTTGTTTTATCAAATAAACAGTTTTTTTACTTCTACAAAAAAGTTGAAGATTTATACTTGGTCATATGACAGTTCTTGGTACCATCTTGGGAAACTCAGGTCCACAGTTTTTACACATTTTTCGGAACCTTTATGAAAATCAAAAATGGCCCATTACTAAGTTAATAAGTATAACTAGGGTAAGATTTTTTTAAGTCTGGTGTAGAGCCTTACACTTTTTTGTAGTTATTCCTAATGTCTAATAAAATGTACGCGAGAAGAGGCTAAGGAAATAGCTATGAAATTGACATCTAAATAGATAAAATTAACAGTAGAAAGAGTAAATTTCAGTATTTACTTTTAGGCATAGGAAACAATTTATATATATTCCAAACATTTTATATCTCCCAATTTAATCTATAACGAATAAATTTTATTGCTTTCACAATATTTCGTCAAAATCCCTATGGAGCTTCTAGATGGCGCTGGTGTAGTTTCAAACTATGTTCAAACTTATCATACATTTTAATAATATCATGCAATTTGTAGTAAATCCTTTATTCAAATATACTGATTTTTCATAAGTTCGTCAGGCATTTCGACTCTACTCAACTGAGTAGATTGTACCAGACTATTTTTTTCCGCATGCTTTCATTCGTCTAGCTCTTTTTTTACTTTTCATCTCGCCTATCTGGGTGTTTTTGTTCATCGTTTCATTGTACTCGTCCACTTTTTTCTTCGCCACTACTTGTTTTGCCTGAGCCAGTTGCAGTTCTATCTCATCTGGAACTTTGTCTTCGGTCCGCTTCGAAATTAGCATGACTATGTGATCCGACGACTTTTCGTCGTCGTCTTCAGTTTTCCTTCTTGGCATCGATTTGTATCTTCTTTGGATCTTTTCAGGTCGCTTGAAAGACTTCCATTTGAAATGCACCGTTGGACAACTCGTGGGAGAATTGTCGCAGTTCGAATCCATTTTCTGAAAAGGATCCAAAAATGGGTGAAGAAGTGAACTCGAAATGGAAATTATTGTCGAGGCTTACTTCTTTTTCTATTTTTGTGTGTTTTTAGGAGGAATATTTGTTTAGAAGAGATATTAATTTCACTTGAATAATTTGGACATTTTTAACCCGAACTTCTGTCAGAGGAGGCCGAAAGAATCTGATGCTAATTTCAGGGCATTACGTCAGTTTATTGATTCATTTAAATAAAGAACATTCGAAATATCCTAGTTTCGGATACTGTAACGGCACGTTTATTTTACAAACGAATTCACTCGCATCGCACTCGTCGCACATTTTCCGATCTGATCGTACGGAAAAAACTATTCTCCGTTGAACTGTCCCTATCAGTGAAGAATATTGTTTTATATCCAATTAATTAATTAATTAACTTAAAAACTACTTAAATAATTTAAAATTACTTTGAATTTAAATAAAGTAAAATAAAAACGTTTATTATATAATAAATTAATAAAATAAAATTCATTTAAATTTAATTAAACTTTGTTGAAACTACTGAAGAATGAAACTAATTCATTCCAAAGCATTTCAGAATAAAATTATGAAAATAAATTATTATCAAAAATGAGTTCTAAGTAGTCTTTTCCTGGAGTATAAAAAATATTCTTCATTTAAAGCGGTCTCCATATTTTTCGACGTGCATATATTATGAATATAGCTTTTTCCGTAAGAGAATCACAGAGATTTAAAAATGTTCCTAAAAGGTTACACGCTAACCAAACAGCGATTGCTGCGCCAAAAATGTGGCTCAAAATTGAATTTTTGACAAGAAAATCCTCAGTGAAATAGTCAAAATACGTTCAATTTTGAAATATTATTTAAAAATTAAAAAATAAAACGTTCGAAATATCAAATTTGATCTTCTTGTCAATAGTTCAGCCACATAGATGGCGCCAACAAAACAAAGTCTATTGAGTTTTGGTCTTCAAGCCGATGAGACATAACGTTACGAGTCCGGCGGTCCATCCAGAAACTACAATGAATCCGTTGTACACCTGGGGATCGTTGAAGGGATAACCTTTGCTTAAAATACTACGCAGACTTAATCCAGGTATTGTTGTTGGGAGACACAAACTCAGCCATTGTAAAAATGAGGGCATTCCTTCGATAGGCCATATGCATCCTACAAAATTCAACAGAAAATCAGTTTTTTAGTCCAAAAATCAATGTTTTTTAATCTTGTCTATGAAGTATAAGGTCACTTGCCACATAACAAAATTAAGGGAAAGAAAGTGCCAGTCGTCATATAATGGGCCATTGTATGGGAGGAGCACATGACGGATATGAATAGTCCTGGAATGTCAATGTTAATTTTGAAACAAAATTTCAACAATAAATAACAACCATAACAAAAACTGGTCTGGAACCAATAATGAAATTTGATTCTGGAAAATATGACTAGTGGAACCTAGTTACATTTTCCAATCATGGATATTTGATTGGAAGATTGGTTCCACAATGGTTTCCAAAGTCAAATTCCAGTTATGGTTCCAAGCCAACTTTTTTTGTTAGGGAATTCAGCATTTTTACCATAACACATTCCGCAAAGTCCTGTGAGGAAGACCAACACAATCACTGCGGTCATCGAACCCAAACATTGGAGGTTGAACTGTACAAAACTTATTATCAAAGCTACTGCCACTTGTAAGACTATCACCAAAGCCTGAGTTAGGATATGAGCTAGTAATATTTCTGCAGTATGAACCCCTGGAATAGTACAAACATTTTTCAAGAATTTGTCAGAGTCACATTACCGTGCTGGCAAGTCTTATGTAAAATATATGTCAATTGTATGTAAATCTCCAGCACGATCTCGTGCTGCATAATTTACATAAATTGTTTAACTTGGTAGAATTAACATACTCTGTTTCCACAGTTCGTACTTTTGCTAAATAAAGGATACTTAAACGTGACGTTTGTTCAAAGAATTTTTACACTTTTTATGGAAATAATATGAATTTCTGACGAAAGTATGAAATAAACGTAAACTATAGATGAGAATGAGGAAATGGATTTACATTTAATCCATCTGACCTGTATTGCATAATTAAGCTGGGGGTAACATTTCTAATAATTTCAGTTGTAATTGCAAGAATTATCATTATGTAATAGAGTAGAATTTAACTGAATAGTACCTTGGACGATACTTCTGTACCAGACTCCTTCATAGCGGTCTGTAATAATGATTGACGATGTCACAGAAGTGGCAACGAAGAAAATTACTCTGAAATCAAAATCAGGGATTCACGAATATACTCTCAGTGTATTTTTTGAGACACAAATTTTTTTTCTTATAGACTGAGAAAACGATTTATTTGGTACAACTTAATTTTAAATTTCATAACTAAATTATTGTCTACAGTTGAACCGATTGAAGCTTAATTGAGTCAAGCAAACTTTATTTATTGTAATAAAAATTTAGTTATAACTATATTTTTATTTATTTAGTCGATTAAACTAACATTTGTGTTTCCGTAATTATTTATAACTACAGAAAAAATGTAGTTGCTTTAACTATCTCATTTTCTCAGTGTATTGAGAAAAAATACTAAAAAAATGTGTTTTGCTTACGTCAGTATATATGTAGGGGCCATGAAAGATGAAAAATCCAGATTAAAATCTCCAAAGAGTGGTTTCTCCAGCTGATAATTAAAACAGGAATAAAAGTCAAGAATACAATTATTATTTCAAATATTGAAATGAAATTTAATCTATTTGAAAAGAAATTTTTTGGATAAAATTAAAATGAGTAAGATCTCACATAAACTGGCGAGCTGTAGTATCTCGGTGCAATACCGCAATCGGATAAAATTTGCTCCATCGCTTTTTCGTATCTTTCGTAGAATTCCTTCTGAAGAAACAGGCCAGTTTGACGATCTGAAATGAGATATTCAGAATGTTCAAAAATAACTCTTATTCCATATTCAGTATAGAGTCACTTTGTTTCACTTTACCTCCCATATCCAAAGTGATTTGCATTTCCCCATCCTCAATCTCAGCAGTAGTGACTTCCATTGGAGAATCTAGCTTCTTTTGCAACGATTTCGAAAAATTTTGGGAGAAGTAAATGTACCCAGAAATTTTCCTGTGTTTCACGTCATCCTTTATCGTATTTGTGTTGTTATAATAAACCTGGAAAAATATTTAATAAATAATAAAAATAATAATAATAAAAGGATTAAAATTGTTTTAAGTTTTATTTTTGAACTTTCTAATAACCAGAATGGTACAAAAATGAAACAAATTACATGCAAAACTTATAAAAAAAACTTTGCATACAATTTTTATTAATTTTTTGCTAAAATGTGTCCATTTAAGAAATAAATTTTGCGAAAACAGTTATTAAAAAAATTGTTTTGTATATTTAATGTTTATACCTTTTTAAGAAAAGAATCGTCAATTGTATCTATGAACCTGCAACTAAGATCTATAAAATCGCACATTTTCAGTTCCGGATTGACGATTAAAACTTGTCCTTTGTTCAGTCCAAAATCGCAATTTCCCGCCTC
Organism: Ceratoteleas bidentatus; assembly: GCA_022817645.1. Classification (NCBI taxonomy): domain Eukaryota; kingdom Metazoa; phylum Arthropoda; class Insecta; order Hymenoptera; family Scelionidae; genus Ceratoteleas; species Ceratoteleas bidentatus. The sequence goes on along the minus strand of JABFPB010002686.1, from coordinate 7,100 downwards.
GTAATTGACTATTCCAATACTCAAATCTTTGGGGTCTCCTCCCACGGCATAGAAGAAGACAGTCGTTTGTATTATAGGGAACATCATTGCGAATATAACTCCGCTGGAAACATTCAATGAATTATTGAAAATAAGTTTAGAATAGCTTATGAATAAACAGCTTTTAGTGGATCCTGTAAAAAATAAAATTAAAAACCTACGTCTTTCCATTGTCAATTACTTTCTATTGCTTCCAATTTACTTTTTTTTTAATTATTAATGTAATAAAAAGAAATTAAAAGTATTTTATGATCCAATTGATTTCTTTATGATCCAAATTAATCGCATTTCTTATCATAAATATACTGCCTCTATCTCAGAAGAAATAGAAAGCAGAAGAAAGCAAATCAACTAGGTATTTTTTTCATGGGCTTTCAATTTTATTTAAAAAAGTTTTTTGAAAGCAATAGGAAGTAGTTGAAACGCAGTAGGTTTATATTTTTTAATTTTTTACAGAGCAGTCAAGAAGGTGATACCTGATTTTAGTATCATTATATAACATTAACAATTTATTTAATTCAATTGGTTTCATCTGACTGATAAAGCTAAGTGTCTTTTGCTTTAGCTCACAACAAATAAAAATTAAATTACCCAGGATGTCTGATAAACTGTAATAAATTTTTTATCATGAGGGCCTGGAACCGTTTCAAACATGTTGACCTTCTGACAGGCTTCTGTGTGTATTCCTTAGAGTCATAATATGCTTCCTTTTTTGGCACGCAAAACTGGAAAATAAAAATGCATCGTTATCGAAAATAAACGACAATTAGTGTCATAATAGATAATTTATACGAAAGCATGGAAAGTGTGCAGTATAATACCAAATGTCAATATAGTTTAGGTCCAGTGTTTATTCATATTTTCATTATAAAATAACGTGTTTATAACAATTTTGCAAATTCATTTCATAAATATACTTTTGGAATTTTTTTGTATGTGTTCACATTTAATAATATGTATATAATTTATTATTTCCATATTCGGTAGAAGATTTCAGTATTGCCATTTCCCCACACGTTCCTATGCTTCGAAATATTTCAAAAATAGAACAGAGGACACAGAATAAAAAAACCAACATTATGACGATTAATGCATTCGGTTTGCGAAGTTACAATGGTTGCGGAAATATCATCTGCTGAGATGTAATTAGTTACACACTGGGTTTGATTTTCCTGTTGCTTTTGACTTAAAATTAAAAAGGCTTCTTCTAGCGTCGGACACTGGAATCTGTCCAGTAAGTGACTTGGAGGTGCCTCTGCCAGGAGTCTGCCACACCTCATTAAACCTATCTGCAAAAGTAATATTTATGAATATGTATAAAATATAATAATTTTCTGTTTCAATGCAATTAAAAAAATATTAAAACAATTTTTAATGCAAAAATTTTTTTTATACATAAAAACATTCTTTTTGGCAAAAAATAAATTATTTTGGTACAAAAGGAACCAGGTTGAGAAAAAAATTTGTTATAAAATCATTCGTAACAAAAAAAGTCTATTTCATCCAAAACGATTTTAATTTTGATTGTTTTCAGTGTACTCCTACTGAGAAAGACAAAGATATATTAAATTTAAAATATAAAATACGAAAAATAAGAGCATTTTACAATCAATAAAAAAATTAGAATAATACTAATCGAAGGAATGCAATTGTTTAGAAATACTTATAAAAAGGTTTCACTTTGAAAATTTACTTTGTTAGCTAGTCTGGCTTCCTCGATGTAATGTGTTGTAATGATGACTGTTGTATTTTGTTCCTGAGTGATTTTCACTAAGAAGTTCCATATTCTGAAATGTAACAACATTCCTTAATTAAAGCGATTAAATGGATTCGTGATTTATGTATGTATCAAATGCAAACAAAAAATAAAATAAATATATAAAATAAATATAATAATAAAGATTGTTGACAACAATCGTTTGTAAACACATTTGAAATTAAATTCAAAAACAATTGTCACTTAATCAGTTAAATAATTTGACTTTCGAAAATGAGAAAAGTGTACTTGCTTCTCCCTCAGAATGGGATCAAGTCCCACGGTGGGTTCGTCCAAAATCAAAAGTTCCGGTTTGTGTAATAGTGCAGCGGCGAAAGACACTCTTCTTTGTTGACCGCCACTCATATTTTTTATCAACCGGTTCTTCGGTGGCAAGTGTAACAAATCCGACAAAAAATAATATTCGTCGTCTGGAAACGGAATTATACATCAATTAAAACATGTTTCTATTTCTGTTGAAATAGTCTAGTAAAATGTTCAGACTAAATTTTACCATATTAATAGTATGGTATGGTATTTTGACTCTTTTGACACTTTATTGTAAATTCAAAGAACTTTTTTTCACGATTTTAATGATTTATAAAAATTGACCTCATGGATATTTCTTCGAAGTTAAGATAATTTTTTTCAAAAGAATATTTTTTTCACTAAAATATAGGCAATATTACCGCTTTGGCCCAGCGGTAAGGTGTTCGACTTGTAATCGCAAGATCTCGGGTTCGAGACTCGGTGATGACTTTGATAAGAAAATTAATATAAATACACTAAAATATAGGCAATGTTAAAAAACTTGTTTTTCTTTGTTTAATTTTACTTTTTTTAATTTTAAATATACTTTTTAATTTTTTTACTTATTTTGTATGTAGAAAGTTCAAATAAAAGTGTAATTTTACCAATATCGCTATCTTTCATTCCATTGATTCGACCAAAATAGTACAGTGCTCCCATAACCGAGAATTCCTCCACCAGAGAAATTTCTTGGGGCATGTAACCGACCCTGGGACCAGGAATCCCGGAGTTCTTGCTACCTGGCTGACCTCCGAGGACCCAGATGTCGCCACTGTCGAGATGTTTGACACCGACAATGCATGACAACAACGTTGACTTTCCGCATCCACTTGCTCCCAGTAAACCGTATCTAAAAGTCAGAAACTCATAAATATGGAACTAAAAAAAATAAAAAATAAAAAAATTCATAAAAAAATAAAAGGGAAATAACTTCAATACAATAATAAACTGTTAATACGTTTTATTACATTTTTAAAGTAAATTTAATTTAAATAAATTAAAATTTTGATACATTTTAATATTAATGTTGGCAATACAATTTTTTAAATAAATTGTTGTTATTGACAAATGAATTGGAACTTAGCTCATTTACATGATCGATTAACGATAAAAGCAAGTCAGTCGTCATAATCAAAAGCTTGATGATCACGATGTATAATTGTTGACATGTTTTATTTATAAAAAGACTATGACTATTAGTCTTACATTGTGCCTCGTGGTACTGTCATGTTCAAGCCATCGAGGATAGGGTTGTCAGATCCATATCTTTTTCGGGCATGAGACACCGTGACTGCGTCGCCGTTGGTCATTTTTGGAACTTTGATTACTGAAAATTAAAAGAATATCGTTTCATATTCATCGAGACGAAATTTTTTTAATGAAAATTATAAACACTTTTATCCTCTATATTGTTATTAATCATTCTTTCTTTTGTTCTACAATAATATATTATTAAAATATTTAAATATTTAAAATTCTATTTGTAGTACGTTTTTGGAATTAAAAAAAATTGTATATCGGACTAAGACGAAATTTGTACTTTTTACTATGAAACAAAAATCTAAATTTAATTTCGATTTAATTATGATAAGTTTAAAAATTAAATATCCTGTGACACTGACCAATTGTGAAAAATTATCACATTTTTTGACTCTGCAAAATCGTATATTTCTCCTTAATGAATAATCAACACAGTTAAGGTTATATGACGAAAAAAATCTTCGGATCAAAATTAAAATTTCCTTACATTTTTCGAAATGTCAAAGAGTAATATTTGCTGAATTTGTGGTTACATAAATATATTTATATAATCTCAATAGCCTAAAATCAGTAATGCAACGTTCATCTCAGTCAGTGGGAATTGAGAATTGGCATAATTTAAATTTGATACTTAATTTTGTCAAAATGTTGCATAATGCATATCATTGAAATATTGCTCATATTTGGGGTTATTTTGGAAATGTTGTTGTATCTTTTTCTAAAAATACATTTATATAACGTTTCATCCCACTCATATTTATTTCATTCAAATTTTCCTTTTTTCATAATTTCTTCAATGAAAAAGGCAAATTGAATACTGCAAAAGGAATACAGTTGTCTGCTAATTTTGAGAACGTGTAACTTCATATGGACGTAATCGTTGAAGTATAATGATTTCGTGTCCTGATTCTTTTCTAGGGCACGTGGAATGATAATTTGCGGTGTGTTTTTATTGGCGAAAAAATTCGCGGTGACAGCGAATTGTCTTGTTATTGGCAAATAATTGAGTTCATAAATAACACATGATATTAAATTTTTTTGATGAACAAATTACATAGATTTTGAAAATTAAAAAGGAAATTTTGATTGAAATAATACCATTTATGGTAATCGTTCATGAAATTTAGTTTATGGAATTAGTGTTTTTGTCACGCGTCACTGTTAAAAAGTGCGCTAAGAACATAGAATTTACGCCTCTAATACACGTAAATTAACATACCACGTGCACTTTTATGTACAAATTGTAATTTTACGTAAGCAGCCATGTAATATTACATCAGTCGGCGTGAAAGAACCTTTCTTTTTACGTAAAACAACAGTGCCAGAACTGTGAGGTTTGTTTACACTGTTGGTTAGGCTATTTTACGCTAAGATGATTTATTACGGACATTTAAATGTATAAGTGTACATTTGTAAAATAAATTTATGATAATTAAATACTTTTGGATTACTACTCGTAGAGAAATTAATACATTTGTAAAAAGTCATTAAAACCCCCAGAAAATATCTGAATGAAATTCTGAAAATTCAGAGAAACCAAATAAGTGAGTCAGTTTTAATTTTGGATGCTTGGAAATTCTTTGAAAAAACATGTTTAAAATCTGAAAAATGTATGAGTTTATAATTTTGCTAAAAAAACTACTGCAGAGTTTTTCAGCATTTCACAAAAAATGTCAAAATGACAACCAAACATTTGTTTGGAATCGACAAATGTGATTGAAAATTAAATTAACTTAACTACATTTTCGTATATTAAAAATAAATAAAATATTCTAAAGAATTCAAACTCTGAATATATTGAACTATAATCCTTCGACTTTCACACAAGATAGACTTTAGGCTAACATTTTAGATGCATATCTCAGAGCATTTGCACTAAGACACGATATATATACGATATAACGATATTACATCATTAATAATATTTTTTCCTCAATTCGCCATCATTTTCATGTTTCTGCACCCAGCACAAGTTTGGTCAAATCAATCAAAATATTTAGATACATAACTAAAAGTTTTAGTTCCGTCCAACAAAAGTGTCGTACACTTACACAAATTACTTGAATCATTGACTTCAATTTTATTAGATGAACGATTTTATTAGATGAACGCCACACAAAATTGTATTAAACCAATCATTTACTTGGATAACCAAAATTATGATTAGAAGTGGTCCAAATTCCTTGCTCAGATCACTCCAAATTTTATTAGGCGAAAGATTTTTTTGGACCACCCAAAATTTTATTAGCCCATTTCCTCATTTGGCCCACTCAAAATTTTATTAGACCAATTCCTCATTTGGACCACTCAAAATTTTATTAGACCAATTCCTCATTTGGACCACTCAAAATTTTATTAGGCGAAACGTTTGTTTGGACCACCCAAAATTTAATTAGATAAATAATTTTTCTGGACCAGCATTTTGTTATACTAATTCCTCACTTGGACCACTCCAAATTTTATTAGGCGAAAGATTTTGTTGGACCACCCAAAATTTTATTAGACAAATCATTTTTTGGACCACCCAACATTTTATTAGACAAATCATTTTTTTGGACCACACAAAATGTTATTAGACAAATCATTTTTTTGGACCACCCAAAATTTTATTACACCAATTCCTCATTTGGACCACTCAAAATTTTATTAGGCGACAGATTTTTCTGGACCACCCAAAATTTTATTAGATAAATCATTTTTTTGGTCCACTCAAAATTTTATTAGGCGACAGATTGTTTTGGACCACCCAAAATTTTATTAGACGAATCATTTTTTTGGACCACCCAAAATTTTATTAGACAAATCATTTTTTTGGACCATCAAACATTTTATTAGACCAATTCCTCATTTGGACCACTCACAAATTTATTAGGCGACAGACTTTTTTGGACCACCCAAAATTTTATTTGACCAATTCCTCACTTGGACTACCCAAAATTTTATTATTATTATTTTTTTTGACCACCAACAATTTTACGAGACACGCCAATTTATTTAATTCCCGCTACGAAAGCCAACCATTTTTCTCAATCCGTTCGAAACTGTCCGCGTTCTAACACACTGAACTTGCCCCGTTCTTTTTTGCATGCGCCGGGAAAGTAATGCGCGTCGCGCGCCGGCTCTTTTTTACACCTATATTGCGGCACGATTACCGTCAATGGAGCGCAACGCGATCGCCGCTCGGAAAGCACGGAAATCCGCAGGAATGCCGGTTTTCGGTGAAACGGGAGGCGCGATGCAGAACAGGTTTCGGGGCATTATTTGGGCCGGGACGGCCAAATGGGTCAGGGTCATCGCGCGCATGACATCGGATCGGCCTTTACCGTTAGGCGTTGACCCGTCTGGCCGTTCAAAAGCCGAACGCGCGCTCGTAACTTGCACGCTGCGTCGCTTCAAAAACTATAACTCTAGGTCAACGTTCCCGATGCACCGACCGTTCACTTTGCCGCACGAACATTATCTTAAAGCCCGCGCGATCGATTAGAAAAAGTCCCGGAAGGTTCAGGTTTAGCTACCAAGCAGTCGACATTTTTGGGTCAGTGGCAGTTTCAGTAGAATTTCTGTTTTTGGGACCAAAGCGAAGATTTTCAATTTATGAATTTTTCAGTTGAAAATGGAACGTTTAGTAAATTAAAGAAATTTATTTTCTTAAATTAAAAAATTAATCTTAAATTAAAAGTTTTAAACTTAAATTTAAAAAAATTAAACTTAAATTTAAAAAATTGTAAACTTAAAT
>JABFPB010002685.1:0-19301 GCA_022817645.1 Ceratoteleas bidentatus | reverse complement strand
TATCTGGAATGCTATTAAGTATCAGATAACTTGATTGGAATCATAAATATCATATTAGGAAATGTAATTTGATAAATTATGAACCATAACTGCAAACTTTTAATAGCGCTAAATTATAGTTTTAGATAGTCTGAATTTTTTACACAATTAATTTGTTTAATTAAATACTCATTAACATTAAACATTAACCCATTTTTATAAGACCAACTAACAAATGTTAATAAATATATCATTTAAGATTTGCCACTTCAAGTTGTAAGATTTTACCACTTAAATGGTGATTTCTTACCACTTAGTTTTCTCAGTGTGTCCATCTAATTTATGTGTAATATACATTACGTCCTATCGTGTTAATATTACATTTACATATTCAACAAAATATTTCTCACAAAGCTCAAGGAACATTGGAATCAGATAAGCCATATACAGATACTAACAGAAACCTCCCTAATGATATCCATAAGTATTATCAAATACTACCCTCCCCTTAAACAATTCCCTAAACGATCCGCGAAACCCTCCCGCCCCATCCAAAACTTCCTCCCCTCCAATACATTCCCCCAACCCCTTCCCGCCCCCTCCCCCAACAATCCATCGATTACTTGTATCGAGCGTAAACTCCCCTTAAGATCTTATTATTCGATAACCCTCAACCCCGCGATGAGCTGTCTCGTCTATCCGTGGCTCACCGGATTGAATTTTAATACGGCCGCGGAAATCTCGAGCGCGATTCGCAGCGGGTATATCTTAATTCGCGAGGCACACGTAGCGCCGGGGCGGTGCATGTGGTGGCTTAATCTCGGCTATACGGATAGGTCACGAAAGCGAGTGTAGAGCTTTCTCGAGAAATCAATCTGAGAATGGCCTCGTTAATCTAGGGTTGGTTTCTGGATGCCCGGTTGCTCTTACATCACGTAACAGTATCGGGGTGGCCACCCACCCCGCGTCGCCCGCCACCCCTTCTGGCGCGGGTGGCGAGTGACTGAGTGGTTATTTAGGTAAGAGCCACCCTCGGTGACCCCCGAGCCTCAGCCGTTGCCCTCAACTAAGTAATGCCGCTGTAACATATTGTACAAAAAGCGCGCGCCTTATTTATTTATTTATATTTTCGAATGGACAAACGTACGAGCGGATAAAACTATGGCCCGACTTCAAAAGCCCGAAATACGACGCGGCTAGTTGGATTGGATGGCGCGCCGGAAGTGTGTTAGTTGGGCCATTAGGCGCGCCCGAGTTATTATGAAGAGTGGCGTTACTTTCAATGGAAATTGCAAGTGGCGCCGTCGCGGGGATTAAGTCCTTTTAATTATAATCCCAATCAATTGGGACGCAATTAATTCGCCGGGTTTTAATTTCGCGCAATCCTGCATTAGTCTATTAGCGGGTATTGTCCAATTTCAATTCCATTCCATCGAAGAAATTATTCAATTAGACTCGACCGGCAAGTTAGATTGGCTCCGGAATAGTCGGCGCAAGGAGTGGTATCGTTATACAATGATTCATAATTTGCGGATTGTTTTGTTCGATTGCAGAGCCGGCCGGGTTGCGTGTCCAAGTAGTCGGGTCAGGTGTTGCGAGGTGTCGGTGATTCGCAAATTAAGCACTGTTCGAATTGTCGAGGCGCAGTATCGTTAAGGTTCGAGTAATTTAAATGGACGAAAAGTTTAAAATCAAATCGCAACATCGCCCACTGAGAAAAAGGGTCTGATATAAACGTTTCTAGGTCTATGGTGAAGTTTACTTTAACATAGAACGAAACGTTATTGGAAACGTTAAAGAAACGTTTGGGCGACGTTTCTCAACATTTAGAAAACGTTTTTGAAGCCTGTTATAAACGTTGAATAAACGTATTGTTCGTAAAACTTTCTGATATCTTTTGTTTATGATTCGACAATTGCTGTCTAACCCCAAAATCCTATATTGGATATTAGGAGGTTATACAAACGTTTTACAACCATTTTCAACTATCTCCAACAATTCTGGAACTTACACTGTTTCGATTCTGTTAGAATATATTACAATTTGTGTCTCGAAAATTAAAATGGGACATTTCCCTCCGTACATCCATCCCAGATCGTCAATCAACTTAACCCCGAAACAACCGAACGAGTCCACGAAATCTCGGAAAATGAAATTCAAATTACGCAGCAACGATGTTTCCTCCCGCAGCCTGAATTCACGCGGCACAAATTATGTAAAGTGCAATTATCCCCTAATTCGATCGCGGAATCTCCATGTAATTATTTCCATCAATCTCCTCTCTCTCTCCCCCTCATACAAACACTGTAACGTGAAACAAACTCGGATTTCAATCACCGACGAGCCGAACGCGAAATGGGCTCGGCGACGCTCGTGTATTTAATAACGTAACACACAAAAGATGAAAAGAGCGGCCGGCAAAGCGTAAAAAATGTACGCCACTGTCCCCGGGCGCTGTTTAGGCGCAAAAAAGAGCGCGCGGAGGATGGCCGGTAATGGAGCTTCGGGGGTGGAGATGAGATGATCTGATTACATTCACGTCATGGGAAAGTCAGCCGTCGCGCGCGCCGAAACGGGGGATTCATGGGCTGCCATTGTACCCGGTGTCACTGATGCGTGCCTCGCGAGGGGGAGGGTACCTCGGAATTAATTTCATTTCCACGCATGGAGACTGCTCGTTACGTCGTTTAATCACATTCCTCCCCGGAAAAACGAAATTGCAAAATCACGTTGCCGGAGGAATTTCGTTAATTGCTCAAAGATAATAACGCTGTTCGGCGAACGGGAAAACCAGTCGAACGGCGATTTTTCGGGGAAGGGTGAGTTCGATCGTCGCTGCGTCGGAGCCAGAGTCATTGTGTCGGGATTAATTAAAGAAGCTGCGAATACTTTCGGGGGATTGTAATATTTTATTAATATTTCATGCAAGGGTAAGGGGTGACGAGTAATTAGTCGCCGGGGCGATTCCAGAGGGTTACGTTCGGAGCCTCGTGTGAAGTGAACGACGATACAGTCAGCGAGCCTGGGGATTTTGAGGTTAAGTTGGGTTGCCTGTCGATTTTTCTCATCCGGTTACGTTCGAAAATTGTGGGAGCAGGGATTAGCCAGGTTTTCGGCGTCTTTTTAATTAAGTGGTGAATGAAGTGGAGAGTGGAAGTGGTCGTAAATCAACTTCGACCGAGAGTTATAAGATCATCAGGGCGGCGGAAAGCAATCAACCTAATCTGGAGTCAAATTAAATATTTGGTCCGGAGTGACGGACGGACAATGAGCCGCGATTATCGAACCCTGGACGGGGGGTCGGGGGGAGGGAGGGGTATTCTATTTTTCCGCTGTTTCCAGCGGTCCATCAATAAAACTACGTCATTTAACAAGTGCGGGCATTAGGAGGTGAGCGGCGAATTTCCAAGATAAAGGAGTCTACAATGGAGTAACCAATGGTTGGTATTCGGCCAATGTCGAAACGGCGGCCTCGATCACTCGCGATAACAATGCCGTGGGGCTTATAAATCCGAGCATTGTTGCCAACTTGAAAGCCTCTCCCGGCAGAGCGAAGCTTGAAGCACGAAAGCGCGAACCAAGAGCCAGAGGAAGAGGAATGGACATTGGGAGGCTGCCGGGTGGGAAGGGTGAGGGCGGGGTGTAAATGCATTGGGACGAAGAGCACTTTAATGAATACGATTAGGGAACGTTAACTGCAATGGAAGCTAAACCCGAAAAATTAGCCAAATCCGGGAGCCAGTTAATCCGCTAATCGAAGAGTTCTTTCTGGTGAAAGTTGGACCTGGAAGTGAAACATCGGAAATGGTCTAACAGGAAAATTGGGCGTGGAGTTGTTTTCACGGTTATTTTTTATGTTGGTACTGGATAGTTGAACAGATTTTGTAATTGGTTGATCAAATGTTAGAGATTAGGCAAATTCAGAAAGAGTTTTGCGATTGAAGTTTTCCAAACATTTTATCGAGGCAGCTCAAAATACTGTTTTTGTCAGAATATATCATGTAGGACCTTTTTCAGAAAAGTTTAAACATTTGAAACCAGTTTCGGCCTTAAATTTGACTTATTTGATGGTTCAAAATATAGCGGCAAAGATCAGTCACTCGATTTGAGGAAGAAACATCTTTTTCGACTCTTTTCGGCGAATCAAAATTGGTCTAAAAACTGTGTTTCCCGAAAAAACTCCTTTTTTCATAAAAACTGATTTACAAATAAATGTCTTCCGACTTTTTTCGAACTTCCTCCCCGCTTTCAAACCGCAATCGAAAATGGTCGAAACAACTGCCTCTGTCCCCACCCTTCAATTTCGATCAAAATATTCGTCATTCACCACCTCTAACCTCCGAACGTCAAAATTTTCGTAAACCTTGAGCATCAAAACCTTGTTAAATCCAAAAAAATTGCAATCCCATCTCCTTCACCCAAAAATCCGATATGAGCAAAGTCCAACGCCAGTCGTCCGCCGAGGCCTTCTGTAAGCCTGCTCTCTTCTTTTAATGCACCCGATCACAAGATCCCGAGCGAATTGACGTTCCGCGTTCGTTCACTTTTAATAGTTAACGCGTCGGAAATGAGAAACTGGAGCAGGCTGCGCCGGACCAGCTCGTCGCCCGACGCCTCGGTCCACCACAAATCTCCATTTAAGCGCGACAGGAACGCCGGTCTTGCTTTACGCGGAGTGCAAGGACGTGTCGGAGTTTTTGCGTCGGCCGGCGACCGGGAGGCGTCGAATTTTGACAGAGGCAGCTTTGTCCAAGTAAACGTTGCGCGCGTCGAACATGCCCGGGGCGCCGCGTTTTAAATATGCATTAAAGTGCGTTACCGGCTCGTTTGTTTTTTCCCAGAAATACGACAACGGCAACCTGGCGTACGTGTTTTCCCGGGTGCTGCGCAAATTCATCGCGTTTTACCAGAATGGACTTTGCATATGGGGCATTATGGTGATATTTACGGTGCTGTTTTGTCAGAATTACAAGCAATGAAGCCTGCGCGGCGCAACACCCGAAACGCTGTATCGAGTAAACGGAAAATAAAAATCGCACACACCTATCCAGCCGGCTTTTTGAATGCGCCGCGTAATGAATTACAGTATCGCGGGGAATGGGGTGATTTTTATCGAATACGATGGATATTACATTTTTCGAACAATTTTGGGAATGCTTGAATTTTGTTGATTGAATGCTGATTGAAAGTTTTGTTGTGTGTTGGTAGTACGAAGAGATGGTACAGCAACATTTGGGTTGGTTAGAGACAATTATGAAAGTGCAGTTTGTTGGAATAACTAGTTCTTTGGTTTTTGAGATATTGTAAAATAAAGGAAAAAGTTATATTTACTTGAATAAATTTTTAGTTTACATTTTGAAAAAAAACTAGTTTTTTTCTCTCTTTCATTTGATTATTTTCAAATGAAAAGAGGTTGAAATTAAAATAGTAGTTTGAATATATGATATAATGTTATCGATAAATTTGAGTAAAAATACTTCAAACAATAAAAAATTGTTTTTTATAAGGCAAAGGGTTTTGAAATTAAATAAGTAATAGACGAAAAATCTGCAATTGAGAATTTTAAATGAAAATGTGAAATGCTATACACACATCATTAAATCATTCTAAATCAGTCTAAAAGGATATATCAGGATAAATCATTCTAAAAGTAAGGCTGAAGAAAATCAAAAGATAATTTATTTAGTAAAGTCAACCGCAAAAAAGGAAAACTTATCTACTCATTGAAATTAAAAAATCTATCTGTATTCACCCCCCCCCCGAATATTGAATAGATAAAATAGAAAAGAATTAAAACAAAATAAAATGAACTCTTTTTTTGGGGCGGGAGATTCTGGATTTATTTTATTATTCTCAATTACTTTCAATTCTGTTCTATTCCAGACTAGAAATGGTCTCACTTTGGAAAATTTTTGAATTCCAAGGAAAAAATATATTTTGTTTTCAATTCCTAAAATGACATTGAAAGAAAAATTATGATTTCTTTTCTACTTTTATGTTCATGGCTATTGAATTGAATGCTAACCTCTGTCTATTTAGTGAAAGTCATGTCTAAATGTTCAATTTTGATTGTATTCAAGGGATGCTCTCATTCTTCAAGGGTTCCAGACTTTGTTTATTTTCCATTGTATTTGTCTCCACTGTGTTTGTTTTAACACAGTTCGTTTAATAGTGATTATTTGAAAAAAATACAAGCATAGCTTTTGAAGAAATGAAATCAATCGAAACCAACTTTATTGCAATAATTAAAATGTAAGGGTTGTTTTAAACAGATATAAACCACTATTATATAATAACCTCAAATTAACTATAGAGATATCATGTATTTGTAAAATATTATTTTTCTTTTAAGTTTCATTTTTAGCTTAAATTTCATAATTCGATAACTCCTATCAAAAACATCACTATTCAGAATCCCCCATTTTAATTAATTGAGTAAATCTGAATAACGACGTTTTTGACTCGAACTATCGCATTAAACACTTCAACCCTAAACATCGATAAATCGATTACAAACAAAAAGATGAAAAACGACGAAATAAATTTCCCACATTTTTCATTCCGTAAACAAATCTTTTCTAAAAACTGAGAATCCCTCAAATTTTAAATTCTTTCCATCAGTCACTCCCCAATCCCATACATAAACAACTTCCACCTTACCAAAACGAACCTCCCCAAAACCACGAGCCATCCCACACTTCTCATCCTCAATCACCCAAATGCTGCTCTCTTTTTCTCTCTCTCTCTTTCTCCTTTCAGCCTCCTCCACCGCGAACTTTCCAGCCCCAAGGAATCCCCGTAATTTCCTGATTGCAACGTCCACCGTGCCCCCGCAGATGTCCGCGGCTCCGTTCCGATTGCCGTTTTTCCCGCCTCCGCTCGCTTTTTCTTCCACGTATCGCAAGCCGATCTGAGAAACCAGAGAAGCGTTCGTTACAACACCGTCCTAATCCCCCGTAAAATGAGAGCCGGAACGGGATCACGGGCGTGAAATCCTAATAAATGAGCAGTTGCTTGCAGTCACGCTCGATCTCGTGTATCACAATACACTCGATATTCCCTCGCCGGCGCTTTTTCGCCCGATCTTATCGAGCGGCGAATCGAAATCGAAAGCGTGCACGGCACACCGACGTATTCCTGCGTCGATCGCGGTGCGTGCCATAACGGAGATAGTGGTCGGGCGTGTGCGTCTCCTTTTTTTTATTGTAGTCCGGGTGACAATCCGGGCACCCTCCGCACGCCCGATTCCCATGAAAATGTATCGGTTTCATTTCGTCGGGGATATTAATTGCGCATTAACCGAGGTTTTTGTCGTGACACCGATGCGGACCGGTACGCGGCCCACTCGGGCTTGATTTTTACAGTAGAGTGACTCCTGTGGGAAGATACGAAAGTGGACTTTTTACACGCGGCGGGTGATCGAGTTTGGCTGGGCGTTTTTCGCCGATTATCCGACGGAGTGTAGAGGGCGTTTCGGGTGGCGAGTGGGTCAACTGGGAGGAGAGGCGAGGGGTGACTTCTGATATGTGGACGGTGTTTGATAGAGAGATTGGTTGAAGATGAATTTAATAGCTCACTCGTTGAGTTTGAGGTATTTTTTGTGGGATGCGGAGGAAGGGAGGAGTTGACAAATATCGGATATTGAATGAAGGCAATTAGTTTCAGCTATCACTAATTTGTTGACAGGATGCACAGTGTGACCCGATATCTTTGACATAGAAAATTTTACTACGTAGGGTAAAGATGACAGTAGAGGCGTATGGTTGTGTATGACATTATATTTAGCACTTTATCTAATCTTTCTTTTTTTAGAGTGTCTAATTATTTAAAATGTCTTTATTAGTTTCAAACTGTAAAACTTATGCCTACAATTTTTAGAAATAAAGTCTTCGAAAATCTCTGAAAAATGTTCTGAAAACATCTGAATGCCTCGGAAAATTGTCAGAGATTTTCAAAGATTTTATTTTATTACGCAACCAAAGATGGAGGTATCTAATTTAAGATATATTTTACGCTTTTTACGGAATAGAAATAAAAACGGCCAACCTTCTAAATATCGGTTTCCAGTATAAACCATGATTGATTTTGAGACTTGATGATACATCAGACTGAGATTCCTTTGAATCAAGGGACATTTGTTTATCAAGTGTAATATCAATCTAGTTACCTCAATCATTCCTAAAGCTGAATACCCTCGATTAGTTTCGACTCTGAATTCGGTACATCAATCAGAGATACTGTTAGATAATAATAATAAACTATTTTCAACGTTTATTTTCTCACAATAACTGCTAACATGACTATAGTCTTCCTTTTGAACTATCATTATCAGTCAGATCAACTGCTTATAAAAGACTAGAATCTAATCATTCTTAGTATTCTCATTCATTTCTTTAACGCTTATAGCCACTTATATCTAAAAGAACCATCTAAACTCTGCGACCTGGAATATCTGAATCAAGCTTCATTGATGAAACGGACCAAAGCTTTAGCCAATGTATACGACGATATTCCATTAATAACCGTACCATTAAAAGAGTCTACATTCAGAATAAGTAATAATTTCGTCTGAAACATAACTGTTTTCCTTTCATTATTTACTAATCAAAAACAAATATCTATTCCTAACAAATTGTCAAGATTTTATATTTTTCTTCTTCTACTCTGAATGGACAATCTCTTATTACTTAATATTTTTTGTGTCCATTTTTTCTGTCGCGTCGCCCCTATCCACCTATCTCAGAATTAGATACTTTTTTCCTCTCTCAACGAATTCTTCGCTCGAAGAATACATTCTAAACTTTGCTCCCTAATTAAAAACATACAACGGATTGATTTCCCGATAAAAAATTCTGAAAATTCTATACCTCCTCTCCGAAAAGAAATACTTGCACCTCCTCGCGCAAACGAGCTCTGCACATCCGAGCCGTGGCACGCAAAGACCAAACAAAGGCCTGTGAAAAACCGGCATAATGAAACAAAACGCCCGGCGTCATCGATACGATCGACGCTTCGCGCGCACAAAAGCGCGCGCGGCGACGAAATGCCAGACACACACACGCGCGTGCGGACGGACGTGCGTCATCTACCACGGCACGCTGTAATTGACGTGTCCCGTGAATGCGCTCGTTCTGCCGGACACGATTCGCATTAAGCGCGGCCGTCGTTCATCGGCGATTCTCCGACGTCACGAAAGTGTAACATCGGCGGTGCCGCGATAAATTTGCACGCGATTTCGGAAGTTCGAGCGGCCCACGCGCGCTGGGTCAAACGACTCGTGAATCGTCGGATATGAGGGCGCGAAAAAAAATTCAAACGATGATAAAAAATGAGAAACTTGATCAATTGTTTGTATCATTTGTGGTAGTAAACTGACCGCGATTGGATATTGAAAAAAATAGATTTAGAGTAACTTTTACCATACGATATAGTAATCGCAATGCGTTGGTATAATATATTTTAATTGAGGATCTATTATAATTTAACGTAGCGAATATAAAAGGTAATAAAAGTAACATTTTGCCAAATGGGACACGATACGTTGCGATTACGTTATGGTGTAGTAAAATTTACTATACATTTAAGACATTTTACTAAAACAGTTTGTCAGTGGACCAAATTACTTTTTCATCATAAATCTGGTAGTTATTAATTTTGTTAAAGAGGATATGAAATTTTTCCAGTTGTCACTGGAATGAGTAATTCAAAAACGATGTTTTGACTGGCTAATCAGACATTAATAATGAGAAGTTTGGAATTTATTATATAAATGGAAGAAAAAACATTTGACCACAAGTACAACAGGTGGTCAAATGTTTAAAACAAAACAATTGTGGAAGAGAAAATAGGGAAAAGGTTGAAGGATTTCCAAGAATGTCGGTGGAATAGGTCAGACAGGAAGTTCGTTGAGGAATTCGAGTATATGAGTTAAAAGAGATGCAAAACTAGGCTTCGATTAGTCTGGAGTAACGGGGATTGGAAAAATAGAGGCGAACTTTTGTAACGATCAAAATGAAGGTGGTAGAAGAAATGCTGAAGTGGGACAAGTAGAGGATTGTCTGTGTAGTTAGAAATAGATATCTACTAAAACGATGGAGAAACTTTCAGCGTGCGATGGTCAAAGAATTTCAAGCTTCGAATTTTATATCTAAAGTATGTCATTCCGATACATAAAACTAGGGGGCGAACAAAAATGTCCCATTCACAATTCTTATATTATAAGATTTATACAAGTAAACTAACCATACATCTGTGGTATTGAGGAAAAACCAGTTAAATCAAATTTGGTTTATTGAGAACGTTGAAAAATTATCCGATGGACATTTTGATCAATTTTGACAATCCTGGTAGAAATGAAAGTCTAAAAAAGTCTGAAAAAGACTGAAAAGATCTGCAAAACAGTCTGCAATAGTCGGAAAAAGGCTGAAAATGTTTGTAAATGGCCCAACCTTTGACAACCTCTGAAAAGATTGTCAAATTGGGACGATTCAGAGTTATGTAGACTTTGAGGAAGGGCAATCTAGACAAAGTCAGCAAAAGTCTGAAATCATCTGCGAAACTCTGATACTCGGTTTTTCAACATTTTTCAGAGATTTGCAGACTTGATACCCAAGACGAGGTCGTCTTGGCTATCAAGTCTTGGGTATCATGTGTCGTTTTGGAGAAAAACCCAATTAATTGTATCTTTTTTTACGAAAAACCAGTTAAGTGCCCTTTAAAAAAACGTACAAAGACATAAGTTCAATTTCTACAATTTAAACTTGATGTTTCACCTTAGTTTTACTTTAGAAATGTTCTTCAATAGAAATAGAGAAGATTTATGAAGAAATGCAAAAGTTTACTTTTAAAACTTTAAACTTAAATACCTCAAATTCACAAAAAAGTTACTTAACTGGTTTTTCCTCAAAACTACAGACATATATTTAAATTAACCGTCTAGTAATCTAACCAAATCTACTAAATTCTAAATGCTTAGAATTTAGTATCTAGACTCAAGAATCTAATTTCCACTTTCTCCCCTTAATTTACGTAAATCAAGTTCCTTAAATTAATTAGTCTAATCCTTTTATTTTCAGTCGAATTCGTCTTCCCATTCAAAATCGACCCATTAGCTACAACACCTTTCGTAAGTTAATGATTTTCCTAACACATCGACGCTATACGACGAAAAACCTAACTAAATCCAATCACATTAATGACGCGAAAAGTAAAGCGACCTGCTCTCGGCTCGGCGCAAAGTTTCGCTGATCAAGCCGGCAATACAAGGGAAATTAATTGGCGACCCATCCTCGTACTTAGCGCGTGCAACGTCGCTCGGCTCTCGGTCCTTTTAAATAGAATGAATGAAATTAACGGCAGCCGGACTAATTAATCGGCTAATTAAGCGGCGCGCACAATAATTGACCGTTCGAGTGTGTTATTTTGCAGCGCGAGGTCAGTTGCGAATTATTCTCCAATCAACGGACGGCTTTGCCACGAGCCATTCAGATGACGAACTGAAGGGTGAAGCTGCCGGAATTGGCCGCAAGCCTAATTCGACTCTGGATTAATTAATACGAAACATATACCACCAACCGGAAAGCCAAGTTTAGCGCAGGAATTCGACTTTCGCGCTGGCTGATATGATTTCGCATTTCACATAGACGGACGCTCATCGCGCGCATGCGCAGCGAAAATTACGTCATCCCGCATTTTGACGTCTCGAATTCCCCAGCCAAATTCAATCGTCCGCAGTTCCCCGTTCCGGGGGAAAAACTGCCGAAACTGCTCTGTAAATGGAAAGGTCAAATGTCGCTAACCCTCATTATCGACGCGTGGCGTTGTACCGAGAAGGCCTCCAAAATAAAGGATGTCATATTCACTTTCAGCTTCGAACGATTGATAGCCTTCGAGGAAGCGCAGAATATGAAACATTGATTTAAAGGCGACTTCCGGCAGTAACAGTTATCGCAGTTGGGCTGTGCTAACGAATGTCCTGTTATCGCCGAGCGCACGCTGTGATACGCACTTCCTTTGCACACGAAACTTTTGTTGTTGTCAATGTGGAACGAATCCGGTACGATAATCTACCTCATTAACGAATTGATATACAAACGGCCCATTTTCAACCGTCGCGAGCTAATATTTCATGTCTTCCGGCGCTGATTATTCCCGGTCAGTGTTCGTATTATCAGAAGTCAAAAAGGGAGTGTGATTGTTTTTTGCTTTATACGAGAAATATCAAACAAAACTGACTGTGGGGCAATTCGGAGACAATAATTTTTGAAAATTCTCGTTCTTGCCTGTAGTCTTCTAAATTAAAAAAATTTACGATGACTTTAGACTCAAAACCGAAAGCCTAACTGAGATGTCCAAATAACTTCTCTGACAATTAGAAATCTTGATTTTACTGAAACTCTGCAAATTCGCAAAACCATCCTTTCAAACTCAAAACTAAATTTCTCCTAACGCAAAAATGTTTATGTTCATTGGTTTCTATTTAAACTAATAGTATCCTTGTATCACCAATAGAAACAAACAAACCATTAGAATCACCTCAAAGGTAGAAAGATCTCAAATATCCGCCCATCAAACTAAAAAAGTGAACTCCCAATCGCAGCCCCAATTCCGAAATCGTACACCCACACGATGGGTGGAGGAATATTCTCCAAACATCCCCTCTCCCAGAAAGCACTCCAATCCAACCTCTCCGTCTGCCCCCAATTATATCGCCTCTTCTTCAATTAGACCTAAATCCCGATTGAATCTCCGCCAAAAGAAAGCCGAACTCTGCGCAGCCTTGCAAAGGCGCACTCCAATTAACAGTCCGGCCAATTAACGAGCCCGGCGAATTAGCGCGCGCGCGCAAAACCGTCCAAGTGAATTCGCCGTTGCCGAAACGAGGCGCATTGTCACGCGGCCCTGGACCGCCGAAGATGGATGCGCCGCGGTGTTACGCGGCGCGCGCCCTGTTCCGCCGCTTGTCTCGCAATAGCGCCGCGCGACGAGAGTATGAAACGGCGCTGGGTGCCACTCAGCCAGCCAGCGCGTTAGCTGACTCCATGCAATTATAGACCCCTAATTACGGCCCCCGCCGCTCGCCGCTCCCCTCTCGCCGCGCGATTCCCCCTCCCTCCCCCACGCCGCCGCCCGTGCACCTGGACCTGGATTAATTAATTCCTAGCTCATTAGCACGGCGTAACCAACCCGCTCTGGTCTCCGCTGGTCCTCATCTATAGGTCAAGCAACCCCCTCCCGAGCCACCCGCCCCCCTTTCCGCGTCTTGTTGCCGCGCCGAATTGCGGCGCAAGCGGCTTCTCTCTTTCGCTCGAGACGCCGCGAGATCTGTCGCTGTCACTTGCAGACCATCGCCGGTAATTAAATATGGCGCGGAGCTCGACGAGGCGGTGGATTGCAGGGCGGAAAAGTCGACTTTGCGACGAGAAGTAGAAATTCGGTGTGGGTTGTTTGTTAGGTGACATCTAATTGGACAGTTTTCTGTCCAAACTGCAGAAAAATGACCTTTTTGTAGCTATATGTAGGCAAAACGCAAAGTGGTTCTTGTCGCCCTAGGACGGAAAGTGGTTTAGGTCGCCCGAGGGCGCAAAATGACTGAATGGAAAAAATATCCTAGGGCGGGAAATCTCATTTTGCGTCTGCACTTATACTTTTCCATGCCCGTAGAAATGACTAAGCTTTCGTACGCATGACGGACGAAAAATCCTATTTTGCGCCCTTAGTACGAAATATACTATTAACCTATACGGAACTCGGAACTGGGATGGATATACATAATATTGTATATTGTCGTTTAATTGTAATGCGAATGTAAACTTGTTTACGTTCGCATATGACTACTTTTCACATCACCTAAGTAGTTGATTCATTAAATAAATTAGTGTATTTAAACGCATCGTTATTTTCACTAACTGTTTGAATTTTAAAATAAGATAAATGTTGTGCTGTAAACAATGATTAATACAAGTCTATTTTTTCTAGTTATTATTTCTACATAAAAACTTCCAATACTGCTAATGAGTACCGGAATCCTCATTCATTTCACGAGCTTTTGTACGTGAAGGGGTTGAATATGGCAAGGGGGAAATGTTGAAAACAAAAGACATTTTTTTTAAGTTTGAAGAGGGGAAAGTGGATTGATAA
This sequence comes from Ceratoteleas bidentatus, assembly GCA_022817645.1. Classification (NCBI taxonomy): domain Eukaryota; kingdom Metazoa; phylum Arthropoda; class Insecta; order Hymenoptera; family Scelionidae; genus Ceratoteleas; species Ceratoteleas bidentatus. The sequence continues at coordinate 5,183 of JABFPB010002685.1, read as the reverse complement.
AGTGAGTAGCTGTATCGTTATTTTAGTAACGTCGGATCGTAAAATCGGATACCTCAGCGTCGTAAATTATTCAGCGAAGTAGATTGCATACCGTACTATCTGCTTCGTAACATTTATGAAGCAGGTTGTAACGCGTTCGATCCTGTCGAGTTAACGATTCTGAGTTGAACCATTTTATTTGAGAGGGAGTTTTGTGAATGTATTAATATTCTTAATTAATGATTACCACATTTTCAGGTGTATTTACCATCTAATATTTATAACCTAGGTGTATTTTTAGGTTATATTTATCACCTACACAGAGAAATCTAAAATTAAAAATGTTAATATATTAAAAGTATTGCGATATCATATCGTAAACTTACACAATCATATTATCTATAGATCGATATTTATCTATAGATCTAGTATCATAGGATTATTGAAAGTCAATTTTCAGCTGTCATACAAGTTTGATAACCAAAATTTGATTCCAATTAATCATAGGACGAATAAAAACGCTTATCTAAAAACGTTTTAGATATTAAGCGTTTTTATTCGTCCTATGATTAATTGGAATCAAATTTTGCTTCCAGCTTCGTGATCGTATTCAACTTTTTATTTGTGATTAGTTTCCTTATACCATATATGGTTTGTAGAACATTGTGATGATTATTGCATTACTATGATGCTTATATAGCAAATAATTGTAACATTCATTCAAACAGTTTTTCCACATAAAATCAATGATTGTACTGATTTTGCTCGCCGACTAATTAGTTCACGAATGATTTGCCGCAGAAAAAACACGCTGATCCCTTCGAATTTCCGGCATTAATTAAAGTAATTTCATTTGGCCCATTGAACAGTAATTAAATTTCTAAAGCAATGCCGGTTTAATTAATACAACTTATAGATGCTCGTTGTTATGAGATTAGTCATAAATTGTACAATGCGAGGTAATTAGTCTAGCTATTCTAATATACGTGCATGCGCCGCGAGAAAGATATTTCATAACATGAATTACTGTCGCGATGGATAGCGCATGAAATAACTTTAATTACCCGCAATTCCTCAAAAATGTTCGGATTTAATTTAAGCGCGCAAAAATGTGTTACGAGCGAATCATTTCGAAAGTTTCGCGTGACGCTTCAAACGGACTATTTCCCGTGCGGCGTTTTTCCGGGCCCCTTTTGCCGCGCAAAAAGGTCAAGAGGGGCAAAAAATCAAATTCCCCGCTCGCTTCATTTCAAACGAAGCTCCACTTTGTAATGAGCGGCGTTACATTCAAAATTCTCATTAGCATAAGTATACAGAGAAAAACTGTCTTGACGCTGCCTTTGCACGTAAAACGCGGCGCGGGGAAATAGCCGCGGGCGAAATAAATGGACGAAAATTGATTACACACGTGTCACGGGGATACGCGAGCGGAAGATGAAAAACGGGCAAAGCTCATTTCCCACGTTGTTTATGTGTGTACACCTTCGCTTAACAATCTCCGCTGATTTGCGCGTAACGCAAACAAATGCTCGCGAGAGCGCAATTTAATCAAGAATAATCTTTCTCATTTGACGGTTGCGAGCTCGCGGCTGAATAAAATAATTTTGATTTACAGACAATCAATCTTCCGGGAACACGCTACTTTTTCCGAACCAGCGATTAATATTCGCGTTTCCAAATTGAAGGGAAAAGACCGGAATATCGTTAGCGGAGATCAAAAAAGTTTCGCCGCCAAGTCAAAAACAATTGGCGCTGAATTGGATTTCGTCGACGCGAAATGCACGTGCGTGTAAAATCTTATTTCCGGGCGCGGCGCAATAAAATGGAATGAATTTGCCGCGTAACAAAAGAGCGGTCAAACATTTAAGCCGAAAATCGCAGTAACTTGGTTTGCCATCGTAATTCCATTAGCATTCAATCGAATATTGAACAAAATTGACTCGAATTGAGTTAACCAAATCTGCGCGCAAACGGAGCACAATCACTGCACACGGCATGACGCGTCGCTCAAATTGGGCATGCCACGGTTACCCCTGCGGCTAAACGAATTATTTTTATGGAGGGATGAGTCGAATGCAACTGATACGAGGTTTGATGGAAATGCGCATGCACGTCGCCGCTATTTTCCTCGGCTTCGCGCTTAAGTGGTTCAAATTACGAGGGGGCGACACTCGACGAACACAATGTGGCTTTCAAACGCAACATTTTTATATTACTCAATATTAATTTTTTAATTTTCCAAAATTATTCATAAAAAATAAAAATTCATTTCGAAATAAAAACTGCTTTTCGACCAATTGTAGAAAATAAGGAAGATAATAAAACTGGATTCAATTTCATTCAAAATTAAAAAAATGTTTAAAAAATGTTATGAAATGTTTCTCATGGCGAATAATTTCACCGAAAAAACTGCCCTTTGATTGCAAAAAATGAACGATATTAACGCTGTACTCATTTTCATCCAAAATTAAAATCCAAAACATCCTGCTTCATATCAAATTTTGTAATTTTTTGCGTACCTTTCCAAAAATAAGGAAACTGGATACAAATTGTGTCCATGATTGAAACGATCTCTCGAATTTCATTTCCATTTTTGTCTTCCATTTGCAACAACAACGACGATGAACAATTGCGGAACTATGCCGCCGAGCGAACATTAGCCGCATTAGATTGTTCGGCAGCAAAAAGATAATTTGGTGAGAGCCAATTACGCGGAGCGCCGAAAACTCGAATCAATTAATCAAAAGTTATCAATTAAAGCATCGGCAACAACATAACGAGCGCGCGATTATCGGGCGGCCGAAATTGCCGTCATTTCGGCGGCGTCCATTTCGCGGGATAATGCGCAAAATGTGCTCGGGTCATTATTCCGACCGAAAGCGAATTAACGAGCGACTGAAAAATATCCAAGAAGTTTTTCGCTAAATTAATTATAGCGCAATTACGTTGACTTTTACTCAGAGACTAGGACTGGCCGACAGAGTGGCTCTGGCGTCCGCTAAGAGGGTTTGCTTGTATCCCTCGAGATGCGCATGCGTCATCCGATTAAAATTACTAATTAGGTAATTAACTTTAGAGCGCTTCTCACCGGGCTAAGCAAGTTGACCGGTTGATTATGATGCATCGCTCTTCCAAAGTCCCGGCTCTTGAGTCGCCCGAAAAAAGGGGACAAATGAAAAGGACAAACAAGAATACATACTCCCCCGAAAGACCCGCGCGATTATTTATGGAAACAGATACGCGCGGCGCACCCGAAGATTGATCTCGCCTAATTAAAGTCGAGACGTTCGTTTGATTAATTCCCGCTACCGGTTATGGAAATGAAGCCCCGGCGAACAAACGTCGACATCTGTTAATTGAAATACACGTTTTTCGATCGAACAACCGACTTTTTGACACTGAAATGAACGTGGCGTAGGAAGAACATTGTAGATGGTAAGCAGATCGATATGAGCTCTGGTGGAAATAAATGCTGCAAAATTCTGCAATTTTCTCTGAAAAGATGTGCAAAATGTTTGGTAATCTCTGGAAACTCTGTACGATCTACAAAACTCCACAAAAGGCTGAAAAAGTGCTGAAATATTATGCAGACAAATACTACAGTGAGAGCAAAGTGGTCTAAAAAATTACTGTTTAAACAGAAAGAAAAGATATCAAGTACCGGAAGAAGAATGTATTGTGTAAAAGAGTAATTTTTACTGTTTATTCCGTGAATTTTTTGGTCTATCCAAGTCAGTTTACAGCAAAATCCCTATCAGGACTTTGATATATTTGCATTTCTTTTTGAACACTTGAATTTTTGGGATCACTTTTTTCTCAGTATAGGAAAGTCTGCAAATATATCAAAATGTATTTTGCAGAATATCGCAGACTTTCGCAAATTCAAAAACCTAACAGAGCGATTTTGTAAGAAGTCTATAAAAGTCTAATAATTACTGCAAAAACCTGCAAATATATACTGCAAAATTCAGCAAATTTTTGCAGATATAAAATCCTTAAAAAAGTGGTTTTGCGAAAAGTCTGCAAAAGTCTGACAGTTATAAGACATTTAAAGAAATTCCCATCAGAAGATGTTTCAGAAACGTTTTTCTGCAACGTTTCACGAAACGTTGCAGGAACGTTCCAGAAACCTTCTGAACGTTACAAAAACGTTTCTGAAACAGTAACTTGTCCGCCAATAAGAAGTTTCACGAATATTTCACGAAACGTTTTGTAAACGTTTCAGATGAGATTCTGTAACGTTCTGGAAACCTTTTTCGAAAAATATCGTTCGAACTTGAAACGTTTATGAAACGCTTACGAAACGTTGCTACAACGTTCAAAAAAACATTGTGGAAACGTTCCTGAAACCTATTGGAAGCGCTTCAAAACGTTTCAGGAACGTTTATTAAACCTCCAGGAAACTTCCTTAACGGAACCGAACGTTTCTGCTCCGGTTGTGTAAACGTTCCTGGAAAGTTCCGAAACGTTTATTAAAAAAGATGTTCGCTGGGAATCGAACTCAAGCCTCCGAAGTGCCAAGCAGACACCTTACCACTGAGCTACGAGACTTATATGTAAAACAAGGCTTTCTTGTTGATATTTCTTCTATGTAGGAACTTTGTTTCCGGAAACGTTTGTGAAACTTCTTTTTTGCGAACAAGTTACCGTTTCAGAAACATTTTTGTAACGCTCAGAAGGTTTCTGGAACGTTCCTGCAACGTTTCGTGAAACGTTGCAGGAACGTTTCTTATATTTTATATTATTCATAATGTCAACAATTTAAAAACACTGTGAACATTTAAGGATAGAGATTTTCGTAAAAGTTTAAAAATTACAGTTTAATATCTTATTCAGAGCCTACTATTTATATAACCTTACTTTTTTTCATTTTTGTTCAATCTCTTTATAAAAAGAGGAGATAATTATTTTAAAACTTGTGTAAAAATGTAGCTTGATTACACCGAACAATCGCTGAAAACAATAGATTTCCACTGTTTTGTAACACGCTTATCAAATGCGTTTCTGTCATAAGACTGCTTCTGGCGAGCTTCACTGAAATGACAAAAAAAGTCAACATTACACGAAGAAAACTGCACACGAGTGGCTCGTGTTCTGCACACGAGTGGCTCATGTTCTGCACACGACTGGCTCGTGTTCTGCACACGACTGAGTCGTGTCGAATAGGATAGAAATATAAACAGACAAAAGATAAACAAAGAAGA